>APFE030081869.1:0-102907 GCA_000404065.3 Pinus taeda | reverse complement strand
GCAGCAACAGTTGAAGATCAGTTTCCGGATGAGCATCTCTTTGTTGTTGCTGTTCAAACACCCTGGTATGCTGATGTCACCAATCACCTAGCAGTAGGTAAGTTACCAAAGCATCTAACCCTAATGAGCGGAAACAGATTGTCCAGTGAAGTACCAGATTTTCCTGGATTGGGGGCTATTTGTTTCACACAGGGGCAGACATGCAAATCAGGAGATGCGTTCGACAAGATGAAATTTTTGATATATTGAAAGCATGCCATGACCAACCATGTGGTGGAAATTTTGTTGATCGCAGGACTGCACATAAAGTATTACATAAAGGGTATTATTGGCCCACAATTTTTAAAGACGCAAAGAAATTTGTCCAAGCATGTGATAGTTGCCAGAGAGCGGGACGCCCTAGTCACTTAGATGAGATGCCTTTGAAACCACAGTTAGTCATCGAACCATTTGAGCGATGGGCCCTTGATTTCGTGGGACCAATCAACCCACCATCAAACCAGAAAACATACATTTTAGTGGCAACAGAATATGTCACCAAGTGGGTTGAAGTAGAAGCCTTGCGCAGAGCTATAGAAGAATCTGTTATACAGTTCCTGCTCCATATATTTGTGCGCTATGGCCTCCCTAGAGAAATAATCACAGATGGAGGGCCACAGTTTGCTGGGAATAGAATAGCGGCAACACTCAACAATTATCATGTTCAGCATAAAATGACCACCCCATATCACCCACAGGCAAATGGGCAAGTAGAAATCAGCAACAAGATAATAGAAACGATTCTAACAAAAAAAACTGCATCACATAGACGCGATTGGGCTGCCAGACTACCAGAAGCAATGTGGGCTTATAGAACAACATGGAGAAGCACCACGGGTCACACACCTTACCAGCTAATGTTCGGAAAGAAACATATCTTTCCTATAGAATTTGAAATCCAGACATTACGAACAACACAAGAAGTTGGGTTAGACTTAACCGAGGCATAAACTAATCGATTGCAACAGATTAATGAGCTGGATGAAATTAGGCTCTCTGCACTTCAACACACTGCCCTGATATAGCAGAAAAGAGCTAAATGGCATGATTCTCTCATAAAAAACAGAGTCTTCCATGAAGGAGACTGGGCTCTTTTATATGACTCTAGATTTCAGGACTTCCCAGGGAAACTCCAGACTCGTTGGCTGGGACCATATGAAATTCAGAAAGTACATGATAATGGTACCCTCACACTGATTACTATTGATGGTTCTGGGTATACCTTTAAGGCAAACGGCCATTGAGTCTGTCTTTATCGCAAACCACTTACTCGGGAGTTCTTCTGCCAACTACGCCAAGATTCAGATATGGAGATCTTACGGGAGGAAGACAACTCTCCTCCACCTGTAACTCACTAAGAAGTTTACTTTTCTTTATAATTTGTATATAACTGCTTGAATTATTTTTGTAAATATTTTTACAACATGTTTTGATTTTGTTGTTCCTTTTCCAAAAGGAACAGCACTTGTGATTTTTGTTGTTCCTTTTCTAAAAGGAACAACACTTGTGATTTTTGCTGTTCCTTTTCCAAAAGGAACAACACTTTTGATTTTTGATGTTCCTTTTCCCAAAAGGAACAACACTTGTGATTTTTACTGTTCCTTTTCCAAAAGGAACAACACTTTTGATTTTTGCTGTTCCTTTTCCAAAAGGAACAACACTTGTGATTTTTGATGTTCCTTTTCCAAAAGGAACAACACTTTCGATTTTTGTTGTTCCTTTTTCCAAAAGGAATATCACTTGTGATTTTTGTTGTTCCTTTTCCAAAAGGAACAACACTTGTGATTTTTGTTGTTCCTTTTCCAAAAGGAACAACATTTTTTATTTTTGTTGTTCCTTTACCAAAAGGAACAACACTTTTGATTTCTGCTGCTCCTTTTCCAAAAGGAACAACACTTTTGATTTTTGTTGTTCCTTTTCCAAAAGGAACAACACTTGAGTATTTTTGTTGTTCCTTTTCCAAAAGAGTATTTTTGCTGCTCATTTTCCAAAAGGAACATCACTTTTGATTTTTGCTGTTCCTTTTCCAAAAGGAACAACACTTGAGTATTTTTGTTGTTCCTTTTCCAAAAGAGTATTTTTGCTGCTCCTTTTTCAAAAAGAAAAACACTTGTGTGTTTTTGCTATCTCCGAAAGGAACAACACTCTTTGATTTCTGTCGATCTTTTTCAAAAGGAACGACACGTTTGATTTTGCTGTTCCTTTTCAAAAAAAAAAAAAAAAAAAAAAAGGAAAAAGCACCATTCATTTCCATTGTTCTTTTCTCCAAACAAACAACTGTTGTTGTGCCCTTCCTTGAAAAAGCACTACTCATATGTTTTAGAATAGCTTGTTCCTTCGTAAGGATGCTTAATACTAATGTTCTTTCGAGTCTTTTGGAATACAGCTATCCACTTATGTGATGGAAAAAAAAACACAGTATACGGAAATCAGTAAATTATAAATCACTATCTTTATAAGTAACTGCCCTGAATTGGCGAAAGGACGTAGGGAAAAGATATGCTTATTTAACACCTTTTGTTGCCATTGTTTTACTAACTCTGTTCTAATTGTTTATCTCTATCATGTTGATCCCTTTTTACCCACATTGATTATCATTCAGCAATAAGATCAAAGGGTCTATACCTTCCTATTGGGATATGAAGGCTTCTTCCACAATTCCTACTCTTAAGGAGTGTTGAACCACCCTTTGTGTATAAACAGGAAAGGCTCTCTATTAAAAGCAAGAAAAAAGAAGCAAGCAAAGCAGTTTTTTTTTTTTAAATTGTCAAATTGCAGGATAGGGAGTCTCATTACGAGCTGGCCTACCATGATCATCAGGATGGAAGTGAAGTGGCATTCCCACTAGGGCCACCACACCTGAGAAATGGTCCAAAAGGTATATCAAAATAAATAACCCTTGGAACAGGAGGTCTCACCACGAGCCGGCCTGCCCACTATTCACTCCTTCCTCATGAATGGCATTATGACTAACTAGTTACCAAGCCTGCATAGTGGCCTACAGTTTGAAATTATATAACACTTCCTGGCATACACAAAGGACTATGGTTCTCGGGGTGAAATAAACAACTCCGCCAAGGTTATGGACACCTATCGGCAGCAGAGCTCTGTTAATGGTATTGAAGTCGTAACCTTTACACCAATAGGTAAGGAGATTATATCCTCCTGTTTCTTATAATGTGATAATTAATTTAATTACCCAACTATATAGCACATGACTATCTATTATCGCCAATCATTACAGAGATAGTGACAGTGACCACATGAGACTCGCTAATTATGGCAAATGTCTTATCTCCGAACTTCCATAAACTCACCGCAGTCGCTTACATATTAAAAGCGATCTAACTTTCTACCTTGATTTCAGTAATAGGCTGTTTTTGGGGACATGGCATATTTTCATAAGTTGTTCCATAAAGGCCTCGCGGCAGAGAAAATGCTGCTCCTTTATTTGACGGCTGGGACAGCCTATCACATTGCGGGGGGGGAGGTAACCTCATCATTCCTCAGAGCACGTGTCAGTCCGTTATTCGAGAAGATTTTATACTCAAGCAGAACACAGCTCAACGGTATGATCATTTGCCATTTTTGTTTTCTTTTGCATGAGTTGTTATTCGAAGCTATTTCCATTGCATAGGCCGTTGCATTTGAATTTGAACGAGGAATACGCCACCAGATTCTCTGCATTTCAACGAACAGTTGTTGTTCCTTTGAGAATTTGCAGTGAAGCTATGGTAGGAACGTCAGTCCGCCGAGAACCACAAACATTAACTGTTTCGGCTGCAGCCCAAAGAATCCTGAAGAGAGCAGGATGGTTGACCTATCTCAATCGCCTTAAGGAGTCTAATGAAACTGTAGCGAAAGAATTTTTACAAAACCTACAGGAAGAATACTCCACAGTAAGAGGAAGGCGAATAGCAATCACTGACGACATAATAGCAAGAGTCACAGGACTACCGGCCACAAGACTAGTATGGACAATAAAGAAGGAAAGGCTGCAGAAGATTGTGGAAATCTTTCAGGACGAGGGCCAGAATTTGACAGTCCGACGAAAGGGGGTGCTACCAGCAACGCTAGGAGAACCATGGGCGGAATTGGCAAAAATCATCCTGAGCTACATTACTTGCAAGGGCAGAAAAGACGTGGTAAGACCACGACATCTTAAACTCCTAGCTGTCTTAAAACAAAAATGTTCTGTGAATTTACCTGCATTGCTAAATTCACTATTGCATGATGTGGCATGAAGTATGAAAAAGGCACAGCACGTAGAATCTGTGGTTAGCCACCAGGGATTAATTTGCTTGATAGTGAATCATAGTCTCACCCAGCAGCAGAGCAGTTGGGAAGAACTAATTGGTATTATCAATAAAGGGACGGCCGCATCTGGACGCCCGAAAAAACGAAAACGAATTGATAGCACCCCGACGTTCAGAGAAACGAAAGCAGGACGCTTGCACAGAAGTACAAGCTGAAAAGCAACCTGAAAAACGACCGAAAAAGCGGAAGCATGACGCTGGTACATCTGAACAACCAGAAAAACGTAGAAAGTCAGCGAGGCTCGCAGGGTTACAAGCAGAGCTGAAGAAACCCCAGGCTCGCACAAGCCAAGAAATAGATATCATAGATGAGCAGTGTGCGGAGACAGAAACAAAGGAAGAAAGAAATGAGGATGTAGAGCCGTCTGTAGGGACAGAGACAGAGGAAGAAAATAGTGAGAAAACAGAGCAGTCTGTAGAGGCAGAGAGAGAAGAAGAAGACGTCGAAGGGGAAGAACAGTCTGCAGAAACAGAAACGGAAGAAGAAGACGTCGAAGGAGAAGAGCAGTCTGCAGAGGCAGACACAGGAGAAGAAGAGGAGGAGGCAGAGCAATCTGCAGGAGGAGAAGAAGAACAGGATGAGCAGACTGAAGAAGAAGGAGACAAGAAAAAATAAGTTGAGCAGCCCGAGCAGGAGGAAATAATGGAACAGCAGGGAGGAAGCCCAGTACATGACCCGTTAGGGGAAGATGAATTGGCCAACATTTTGGCCAATATGGGAGAATATGGCCAACCCTCGAGTCCATCCAACCTCCAGGCCGTAGAAGAAAACTAGGAGAAAGACGCACCCGAGGAAGTGCATACAGAAGAAGCAAAAGTTGAAAATTTGGCCGTTCATAATGAGAAGGTAGCAGAAAATGTCGAGCAGGAACAACCCGTTCCTAGTCAAAAGGCACTAGAGGAAAGTCCGGAGGAAATAAGGGCAGAAGAGGAATTAGCCCAAGAAACAATAGAGCCAAGCAAGGTTCTTACCCCGGAACAGCCACCTCAAGAAGAAAATCAGGAAGTTAGCCACAGTCCAACCCACAACAAGCAGTCTGCTGTTATTTCTGAGAAGTTGATGGAAATAAGGGCTATGAATTCAAAGCAGCGTAATAAGAAAGTCCAAGTAAAGCTCCCGACCTCCACAGATGCATGGAAAAAGGACCCAAAAACAAGAACCCTTCACCATCATTTGAAGCAGGCCCAGCAAGAAGCAGAAAAGCTCAGGGAGCAAACGGTCCCCCGAGAAAAATATGAAGAATTACAGCAGCAGTTAAGGAACGTCAACCTGTCTGAAAGCCAAGACTTCGAAGGATGGCGAAAGGAACAAGAGAAAGTTGCCAAGGTAACCTGTAGATTAGATGTAGTTATTAAACAGATGGATACCTTGTGTGCTCTATACAATGATGTCCTAGCATGTAGAGCCTCTACCAAAAACTATGCCCTGTTTCTAATGGAAAGGTACTTACAATTGAAAATTAAGGCTGTTAAGGCAGGTGCTCCCATAGAAATTAACACTATAAATGATTTTATAAATTGGTGTAAGCATTATGGGGTAAAAGTGCAAAGGTTATTGTGTGAATTTTACCTGCATAAACTTGTACTAGAACAAGAGACTGAGCTAAACCCTGGCCCTTTTTTTGTGGATATTCAATTACAAGCATTTATTTCATTTGCAGTCAATCGAATTAAATGTCTTAAAGCCGACAATGCATTTCAGAGACAAGAAAACGGATTAGATCTATGGGTAAGAGCTGAGCCTAGAGACCTAGAACAGTTATGGAGAAGTCATAGAAATATCATGAGGGCTCCAGGGGTGATTGAAGCATTAGGACCCATGCATGAAGCAATCATTCGGCAAGGGCTTGAATTCTTTTCTTCTATTAAAGACCTTGCCATTGAAGCAACTAAATTTCGATATCGAGTATCTAATCCGAACATTCAGCTCAGAGAGCCATTTAAGTATGAAAATTTTAAGCTTGCTGCTAACCGATTCCCCCTCTATGGCGAACTTGTTTTGAGGGCAGGGCCATCCTGGTTAGGATATAGGTTCCGGAGTCCAATCATTTGGCATCCTGCACCCGGATACCAAGCCCTGTATGAGATGCCCGAGGGCCAAACAATCCATTTCTTTGATCATCTAGTTTTGCATCATGGGTGTAGGCTCCCACACGAGATTCCATCTCCATCCTACTCCCTCACCGCTCTGCATGTCAACTATAATGTTTTCACGAGGCCATGAAAAAGGGTAAGTTGGGGGGTGTGTGGAGTATCAAGGAAGGTATGTTTCGATGGTTATTTTGGTATCTTTTTATTTTAACTCAAAAGCCTTTTGTATGGGAAATTTAGATAATGATAAGGATTTATAACGAAACACGAAAGATTAATGAGAAACACTGACAATCGTCATTTCTATGTGCAGGAGAGAGGAAAAACGGAAGGTGGCCATCCTAAAGGTAAAAACAAGGATGAGCTAACTGCTGTCCCTTTGACGGGAGAACAGAAGCAAACCAGATCAAAACGAATCAACCCAGGAAAGGACGCGGAGATACCAGCACAGAGAAGAAAAGGAAAGAAGTGACGCAGTATTAACGATTTTGCGAATCCCTCAGGATCTTAGATCCTGAGGGATCGTTATTTTATCTATTTTCTGTATCTAGATATCTCTGCCATCTTCCTTATAAAAGGGATAGCACTGTTGGCTAGAAGAGAGGTTCTTTTATGTAATTTCTTTTAAGGAAGATCCGAACTATGATCTTTATGTTCTGTTGAAGACTTGAGTTCCTGTAATTTTATTTCATGCCTTAATACAGACTTGTTCACTCTTTTATCTTTGAGCCTGGATCTATCTTAAGCGGTGTACCCCTGGAGGCTAAGGGCCCGGCCCTGGAGGGCACTTGCTCTTGTACCATTACGCGCGGTTTCTGTGTGGTTTGTTCATAGACGTAATCTGGTAATCTGCTGTGTTTTAAGAATATTATATTACATGCTCTGTTATGTTTAACTCGTCTCGTGTTCCTGAACCTTATATTGATGTTGTGTCATTTTATCAATCCTTCAAGTATTGATTAATCTCTACGGGACATTGTCACTCCATTATAGAGTTCGTTACGATTGTGTTTAGCATTATAACAAGTTATCTTGAAAGGTCTGTTTTCACATGATTATTGAATGTTACTGTTCTTCATCTTGAGATGCAATCGTATGCGTTTATTTAGATCAATAACAGAAGCAGATTGAGTATGTTGTGTTTCTAAGGTTTTGACCGGTAGTGTTGTTCCACCGTATGTGTACATCTTTTAAGACTGAAGGATTGATGTTTTGGTTGGAGAGATTAAATAGAGTTACAACTTGAGGAACTTGGTTATTGCTTATTTCAACTGCTGTTCCATTTATTTGTTGTTCCATTTATTTTCTGTTCCATTTCAATTGTTGTTCCATTTCCAGATTGCTAATTTGTTATTTCTTAAGGATAGCCTCAGGATGTAGTGATCCCCAGCATCTGCTATCTGGCTCCCAGACCTCTGATCTGCTCCCATCAGCTATGAAAGGGATGTGTTATTGCGACTGAGCCCTTGGTTGATGTGTTGTTCTATTTCATTGCTATTTCCTTTACTTGTTGTTTCATTTCTATTCATTAAGAACAGTCTCAGGCTGTAGTGGGCCCAGCATCTACTATTTGTCTCCGAGACATGTGATCTATTCTCATCAGTTACGGAAAGGATGGGTTATTGCTATCGAACCTTTGGCTGATGAAATACTTGGTGTCATTTGGTCTTTTGAAGTAGTTGTAGACTCGCATTAATTTACTTTCGTAGCTTTTAAATAGCTGTACTACAAGCATTACTCTGGCAAGTGCTAAGCCTCAGACTGAGACACTCTTTAAAATAACCAGACATTCCTAGATTGACATATTAATGTGAGGTAACTAGAGGTGAAAGAGACCCTTTTTATAGCTCTACACTCTCTACTACACAGTGGGCCCATACAAATGCTATCTTGGCTCATACAAATTCTCTCTCTGCTATCTCAGCTCATACAAATCCTCTCTCTGCTGTCTAGGCTCATACAAATCCACTCTCTACATACATAATATACTCATATAAATCCACTCTCAGATTATATGTTGTCTGGAGGTCCCAATGCTCCATGTTAACTCCATACCATAGGCACCCACTTCTCTGTGTTGACCATCTCTGCTCCAATAAAACCACTCTGCGTTAACCATCTTTGCTCCAATAAATCCACTCTGTGTCAACCATCTCTGCTCTAATATGCAACCAACACCTCTGGTGTCAGCACCTCCCATACTGATAACACCTCCCAGCACCTCAAATATTGCTGCTATTTTTTATCATACACCTCTCATACATTGTTATATTATGCATTATCTGGGCATGTTATATTGTGATTTTTGTAATTTAAAACAATGTTTCTATATATATATATATCAGTCCCACACTACATAATAGTGACACTTTGCATAAACCCTCTCCATAACGCATTATATCAAAAACCTCTTATATATATTTATATCAGAATTGTATTTTTTTTTTATAAAACTACCACTGGAATTCCTATTTCTTAGCAGCAGAAGTATATTTTTATAGTGCACAGATTTAACAAAAATGCATTCATTTATATCTATCGTGGGAGTGGTTCTCATCAGCAAGGATAACTATCTAGAATGGTCACGGAAAATCAAACACACTCTCATCTTTAATGAGCTATGGAAAGGGGTGTGTGTTGGAGATGGAGACAAAGAACTAGAATAGCCTATATCAGACAAGGAATTCGCCATTTGGGAAAATAAGAAAAGCAAGGCTTATGCCTTGATTACAGCATCAGTAAATGAAGAGGTGAGTTTCCATATGTTTCCATTTTCAAATGCTTTCGAAGCTTTACAAAAACAGAAGGAACTCTATGACTCACACTCTACACTTGAAGTTATCCAACTCATGATTAAATTGTTCAGCCTTGAACTACAAAATTATGATCCTCTTGCTCTTGCATCTGATAGATTTTCTCAAGGAAATTTATCCCACTTACCCAAATTATCTTGAGTCATTGCAAGCAAATAAAAACCTCAAAGAAATCACCTTTGACTCCCTTATGAAAAAAGTTGCTGAAAGACAAAAAGATTTTGGGAGGAAGACAACTCCTCAGTGTTCTGAAGAGACTGTGTTCTTGCACATAGAGATAAGAATCTTTCTTAAGATTCTTCCAGAGTGTTATCACTCAGGTTGTCCCTAGGCTCCTAATAGGGATACGGTTGAGGTAACCACAAACCAATCTTGTGATTGCAGGTTCTAGCCCACCTGCAATCGGAGAGGGCTCTCTCCTTTTGATTCAACCTTAGTTGATGATTTTAGGCTAGCTTTCTGACTTCAAGGGGGTGTTGATTGCGATTGGAGAGAAGGTAGGATTCTTGAACGAAGAGGAATGGTAAAGTGTTATACATTTCGAACCATTGGGCATGGAGTTAGAGATTGAGGCATGCGAGCATTTTCTTGGTCACAAGGGGATACAGAGCGGGATAGCCATACAGGATACAATTCTCGGTCTGCTGAAAGTATGGAATGAAAGTCAGGATGAAAGGCAAAGGAGAATCATTTCATCATGCTGACAAAGAGGAGAAGTGGATGAGTGGGATCCCGGAGCAGTTAAGAATTCCTAAGACATGCACTCATATGTGAAAGAAACAGCGTAAACCAGATCATTAAGAATACAAGCTCATAACTTTCTCTGAAGAAAACATTGAAAAACGCAGAGATTGAACTTAAGGTGTATTGAAACAAATCTTAAGCTATTCTTTTTTCCTGTGATTTAGAAGGCAGAAAGGTGATAAAACATCAAACAAAACAGGGAAGAAAAACACTTATTGGATCATGTAGAAGCACAGGAATTCCGTGATCATTCCTTGGCTAAGAGAAAACATCAAGTTGTTTCGCAATCCACGCTTTCAACAATCTTTGATTATGGAAATTTATGACAGTTACAGTGCGAGTCTTTGCTCAGAGAAAATGTTGGAAAGAAGACTGACCAACAACTACTACCAACCAACCAACCCCTCACAACATTGCTTAGGGTGGTACTTATAAACAAACTATCAGAAAGACATCATTACAAATGACCTTGACAGGTCTGCGTAGAACTCTTCAAAAATCTAAACGCTGCTGGAATTAAATGCAAGTAAATTTTTTTGGCTGCGCTGGGGGCAGCTGGGTTGGAACAGGTGACGAGGTGGCCTTTGGGGACCAGATGTGGTGCTGTTGAATGATTGTGCTTTGGGGCTGCAGTTCGGCTTTGGTGTGAATTGAATGTGCAATAATTATGATTTGAGAGCTTCAAGTGGTTTCGCCCTCCTTCTATGAATCTGCTGGAAGATATTCAATTTTCTCTTGCTTCGGGCCGCTGCTCAAAATATTCGCTGATACACTTTGCCGCTACATTGATGGCTTCCGTCGTCGACTAATACTCTTTGACACGCTTGATGCCTGCTGATTTGATCTGATACACTTTAAACTCTGTGCATGATCTGTTGTTGTCTTTAAACCAGATCCTGTGGCATGATCGGGCGATTTTTGGGCTTTTTCGGCACACAATGGGCTCGGCAATCAGAAGATTCCCTGAAGATTCCTCGAAATGGCCTATTTCCCATAGCGATGCGTCGGAAACTGCCTCCGTTGCTTAATCTGGAGCTCCGAAATGTGATTTTTCTTCCTGCGCGAAGCTTTTTGCGGCTTTCTGGTTGTTGACGTAAGCATGGCATCGGCTGTACGGCGGATGACGTCAGTTGTGGGTCCCTGGTACAAAGCGACGTGGTGAGATACTGGATGTACTATGGTGAATAGACTCTGATGCGATATCGCGATATCGTGTCGGCAGGGAACGAGGGGGGAATTGGTTTGGAGACTTGGCACTTGCGACTGCCGATCGGCAATATCGCCATATCGCATCGGCGAAGACGGAGAGGTGAATGGATTGGACACTCGGCGTTTGTGATCGCCGATATCGCAATATCGCATTGGCGGGGGACGGATGGGTGATGTTTTGCATGAAGATGAGATTGCGAAGGTGCGATGCGAAAATGGCTTTGAGGAGGAAAGAGTAAGTAAGTGGGTGTGAAGGGTACTTGAGGTTTCGAAAGGGGTCCGATTACCTCGGAGGGATTTTATACTTTGGAAGGAGTCCATCGTATCTGGAAGGTGGTTTTGGAGGTCAAGGGTTCTTGCTTAGTTTCATATAAACTGAGCAATTCCCGGGAGTACTTATGGTTATTTTTCAACCAGGGGGAGGGATATTGCATAGGGGGATTTTACTTAATATTAGTAAGGGGATGGGAAGAATAGGGAGCTAAATAATAATGTTAGTGGTTAATATGGAGATGGTAAGAAAGCGCTAATTTCGGGAGAGCTTAGGCTGTTACAAGGGGGTAGGACCATACTTTGGGAGAAAATATGGAACAACTTTGAGTAAAGCAGATCTTTACTCAAGCCAGTGTTATGGAGATGATGGAACTTAAGAGGTGTCAAGCAGATCTTGACCTCTTTTGGGGAAGTTAGTTAATGATTGGGGAAAATAGAGAAGGGGAGTCAGTTATACCTCTTTTGAGCTTTTTTGCTTACAAATCTTTGCTGATTATGTTCTGCATGATACGATACCTGAAAACTTGGAACTGGTCAGCAATTAAACAACCTCAGAACTACCTACCCAACCTGCTTGCCTAGCATTTTTTCTTCTTTTATTTGGGGGTGCACTTAGATTTAAAAACTCGTCATTCATTTTTCTTTTGATGCTTTCCTATCTACATACTACCCTTATTTCTTTCGGAACTCAGATTAAGCTGTTGAGCTCCTCTGCTTCTCTACCTATCTAAGAATCTGCCAAGATTAAACTGTTTGGACAGATTTACAATCTCTATATTCTAAAATAGGAAATTTAAACCTAGGGAGACCAAGATTAAACTGTTTGGACCTCCCTTTAACTAAAAAAAATAGCGATACCGGGATAACTTTACAAAAATTTGAAGGCAATTGGATGAACTTTGAAGTAGCCTTCTTCATTTGGAGACTGTTTGATCAAATATGGAGCATTGCAGCAAGAAAAGTACGGTCAAGGCCCATGAGGACTTCTTTGATTTTTGTAGTAGAGTTGTTCATTCACCCATTTAGTTCCCTGATACACAACTTTTCGTCCAGGTAGAGAAGGGCACTTGCTTTTGGATTGGTTTTCTTCACATACTGAGCAAATTTCTATATGTTTTAATGGACATTCATTCATAGGGTGCCTCCTTGTGCATCTGGGGCAGAATATGGATAATTCTCTCTCTGCTTCCTCCTGCTTCCTCTTGATTTGCATAGTGTCGATCTGTAGGGCAAGGGTTTGCAACATTTCACTCTTAAAATCTTCCAACATGTTTCCAATTTCACCATTTATATATGTGTTGGAAGAGGATGAGTTGGCCACCAGTTGACCACCCCTAACCTTTTTCCTAGCTTCCCTAGAATGGTTCTTAAATACAGTCTTGATATCCTCATAGGGTAGCTAATAGATGTCCCTTCTTGATAGATGGTTTAGGGTATCTAGAAGATCTTCCCTGAACCCCCCGAGTAGGACTAGATTTAGTGACTCAGGATCAAGTGTGCACCTAGCCCTTTTGTAGCTAAGCTTGAATATTTCCTCATAATCCTCTAAGGACTCCTCATGCCACAAGGTCATTCTAAAATTTTCTCTTTAGTGTCTTTGGACCTGCAGTAGTCCCTATACTTTTTTTTGAAAGCTTGTTGTATTTGAGCCTAGGTGGTGATGTTATCCTCAGGTAAACCCATGAACCAGTGTAGACCTGAATCCTTGAGAGTGGATGGGAATAATTTCAACTTCTGATCATCAATGGTGTAATCATATTTTTTGCATATGACAGCAAATTCAAACAAGAAAGTATTTGGATCTTCTGAGGTCAGGCCATGGAAGTGAGGAAGAGCAGAGGGGCTTATGTTTGTAATCTTGGCATCACCATTGGTTTCTCTAATGGGAAAATCACCTTCAATTCTTTCTCTATCTCCTCTATCATTTCTATTTTCTGCCATTAGCTCAGTTGGAATGGCTTTTTCTCCACTTCCCCTATAGGCTCTTCAAAAAGCTCTGGTTGTTCACCTAAGGGGTCCTCTAATTCATAGTCACCAAAGAAGAGGGAAGGCTGGTTGTTTGAAGTGGTTGTGGTATTTGGTAGAAATTTTCCTAAGTTATCCCTATTCCTACGAGGCATGAAAGAAGTGTTTTTGTTTTTTTTTTTCAATATTTAAGACTAATTGCATAATTGAAAAGACAAACTAAATGGAAACTAACTGCTGAATGAAATCTCTTACAGAATGGAAAGAAAAGCAAACCAACTTACAACTATCATGCAAAAAATGAAACTAATAGCAGAATGGATGAGATAAGAGATGAAAGAAAGAAAGCAGAAATCACATCTACTTAGACACCTCTCGGGCAATCGTGCCAAAAAGTGATGAGCACCAGTATTGCAGCAATAATGTTACAACTCCTGGGCTACCAACTTTACTTTATCAACCTAGAGTTCATACAAACTTGGAGGTAACAGTGTTGTCTACACAAATAGATGCAATTGATCCACTCTTTGTCACTACTGAACTGGTGATATACCACTAGGTTTTCTCAAATCAACCTTCTATTGATTTATAAGTTTGATTACCAATCGAGAAAGGGAAATTTTACCCTAATTAAGAGAATTGAAATATTATCTACTACAATAATGAAAGACTGAGATAAGTGCTTAAAACACACCACTCATCTAGCTATCTATTAAGAGATCTTGCTTCAGAATAATTATAAGCTAACACTTGTGGAACCCTAATTATCCTAAGCAATCAAACACTTTACTCGTGTGCATATGAATGAACACAACAACCTTTTCATTTTGTCCATTTTGTGAAAACATGAATGCCAATTCTTCTTGATTATATGGCAGGTGGGTTAGGTGTTGAGAGAGGTGGTTGTGAAGGGTCAGGTGGCTTGCGAGACAAGCATGGGTCTTCTCTTATCTTTGTTGATGCATTTTTCACAAATGAGCCTCAAAATAGGCCACTACACGTCGTCCTATAGGATGTCCTAATGCACCTACAGGATCCCTTGTATTCCTTCAACATCAGGACAAAATCATAAGGAGTGATTTAGGCAGTGTTATAGGGCTTAGGGAAGGCGAGTGATGGAAGGAATAAGGCAAGGAAGTGGATAGGACTTCCTTAGAACTCAAACCAAAGTTTGTAGGACGGTTGGATTTGCTCAACAAGCATGGCAAGTTGTTCTTATGAAATGATAACTCGGTTTATGGACATAGTGGATTTTGGCGATTATGGATGGATGAGGATAGGTCAAGGCTATTGAAATGAGATCTTCCTGCACTATTGAAACTCCTGCAATACACACATCACTGGAGATATCAGAAATAAAAACTGCAACCTATCCTTGAAAACTGAAAGATGTTGGCCTGATTAGCAGAAAACCTTGAATTTCATAAGAAATCATAATTCTATCTTTTTGGGGCTGAATGAGTGTTTTTCCTTCAAACCATGGTCCCTCAAGGGAGGAGTGAGGCAAGATCCACCTGTTATTATTCTTTTTCCCATTCCTTTCTCTCTCTAAATCCACTTCTATAGCTATGCACATATGGAAGCAAACTAATCAAATTCATTAATACTTGGAATGAAACAATGCCAAGTTTAATTCAACAAGTAATATATGAAATAACCTAAGAATACAAGCATAGTAAGAGGAACCTCTGCTGCTAGGGTTGGGCCCTAACCCAAGAGCTTCAGCCCTCTAAGTCAACTCAGTGTTGGATCAAGGAAATTCTCATTTTCATTAACATATCAAAAAATACATAACATCATTTTGCCACAATCCTTCAACTCGAAAGTCTTAGTTATCTTGCATAAAAAATACGAATCCTAATGAGGCTCTAGGCCTCCTTATGTATACAAATGAATTTTCCAATAACTTCCTTAAATCTAGGGAGGCTTGGCTCCCAATCTCAAGATGAACTGGTTCTTAACTATCATTGGCTTGACTGCCAATAATCTTCATGACTCGGCTGCCTACAACTTCGAGTTAGTGTGATTTGATTTAAGGATATTTGAATGAGTGAGTATTTAATGAGGAAGATCCATCTCTTATAATCTCTCATTCTTATCTCATTCGAGTTCCTGCACCTTAATTAGCCATAATTTACATAATTATCTCCCAAAAACTTGCAATCGATGCACATTAGACCACTAGACATAACATCTTACTTTTACTCATCTCATTAAGAAAAATATAATTAAAACATGTAAGGAATTATGAGAAGAGTTGATTTTAGTAAGCTTGGAGGTGTATTAAGATCCATATATTTACCCAATGAGGAGCCTTATCAATATGTGCTAGATGACAACAAGCTCAAGAATATTATCTTGAGAGAGTTTCATTTGAAACTGTATTCAGGTCACCCGGGATTTCAGAAGACATTGACAATGGTGAAGAAGTTCTACTATTGGCCAAACTTGAAGAAAGAAGTGGTAGACTTGGTGGTGAGATTCTTGGATTGTCAATAGGTAAAGGCAGAGTGTAATCATATATGTGGGTTACTACAACTGATCTCGATTCCAAAGTGGAAATGGGGGTCATTTCCATGGACTTCATTACATGTTTTCCGAGAGCATATAGACAACATGATTCCATCATGGATGTGGTGGACAAGTTGACTCACACTTCATTCCAGTTAAATCTACCTATTCAACTATTAATGTGGCACAAGTATCCTTTGGAGATGTGGTCAGATTGCATGGTGTTCTGAAGAAAATTGTGTTAGATAGGGATGAAAAGTTCACTTCTAAGTTTTGGAAAGAGTTATTTATAGGTTTAGGTACAAAGTTGTCCTTCAACAGAACTTATCATCCACAGACAAATGGGTAGACAGAGAGGATCAACAGGATATTAGAGGATATGTTGAGGATGTATGTGATTCATAAATAGTGGAAGTGGGAAGAGTATCTTCCACTTGTAGAGTTTGCTTACAAAATTGGGTATTAAGAGTCACTAAGGATGAGTCTATTTGAGGCACTTTATGGGCAGAGTTTTAATACTCCTATTTGTTGGAGTGGTCCAGTTAACGGGGTATTGATAAGATCATATATGTTGGCAGAGATGGAACAAGAAATGTAGGTAATCAAGAAGAATCTAAAGGCAACACATGATAGTTAGAAAAGTTATGCAGATCAGAAGAGGTTGTT
The DNA here is from genome assembly GCA_000404065.3 of Pinus taeda. Classification (NCBI taxonomy): domain Eukaryota; kingdom Viridiplantae; phylum Streptophyta; class Pinopsida; order Pinales; family Pinaceae; genus Pinus; species Pinus taeda. The sequence continues at coordinate 86,280 of APFE030081869.1, read as the reverse complement.
TAAGGAGTTTCAGGTTGGGGGACATGTGTAGTTGTGCATCAAGCCCAAGAAGAGATCCTTGTGGATTGGATTATGTGCCAAGTTTACACCTAGGTTTTGTGGACCTTTCAAGATTCTTGAAAGTATTGGACCAGTAGCCTATCAACTTGCACTGCCTCCGACAGTGAAATTGCATGATGTTTTCCATGTGTCATTGCTTAAAAAGTATGTTAAATATTTTGATCATGTTATTGAATGGCCTTTATTGTAGGTGGATCCAAAAGGATAATTCCATTCGAAACCTCAGTGTATATTATAGAGAGAGATGTTCATGCCAGAATTGAGAAATTGAGCAGGTTAAAGTGCAGTGGAAGAACTTTGGGCCTAATGAAGCTACATTGGAGATGGAAGATAAGATGCGAGTTATGTGTCGTTCTCTATTCATTGAATGAGTAAATGTTTTGGTAAATGTGTTGGTGTGATTTTTTGGTTTATGTACATATGGATGTAAATAAAGCCACGAGCTATGTTATAACACTCCAATAAGCAGTATGGGTGTCATGTCCTTATGGTTGTTATGTTGTCATGTTGTCATGTTGGTTTTCTTCTTAGCAGGTTGATCATTGTAGATACTGCAACAAGATAAGCTATAAAGCTCTGTGGGCAGTATGTTTTTCTTTAAGTAGTCTTGCTAGTTTAAGGTGTCATTAAACACCGAGGACAATGTTCCCCTAAGGGGGAGGGCTCTGTAAAGACCCTGGTCAAAAATCAATGTAATAAAAAGTTCATAAAGGATAAATAATAACCATGGTCACATGATACGTATTCTAAGCCAAATTTTTGGAAAAACATCCTAGTGTGGGTGTTCATTTGGTTTATTATGGCTATGGAAATTGGAAAAGGAAATGGGTAAGGATTTGAAAAGGAGAAAAGGCCTTTATTGGAATTTATTTATGAAAATAATGGAAAATATGAGAAAAGGAAGGTGAAAGGTCACAGGTTGCACGTGAGGGGGAAAATAATGGAAAATTGAAGAAAATAAAGGCCTCATTAAGAAAAATGTTTCAGAGGATTATTTCATGGATTTTGTGAGTTCTGACATATGTGAGTTCTGACATATGTCAGTTCTGACATATGTCAGTTTAGTTTTGGAACTCGCATTCTATTCTCTGTCTCTCGCATACTATTAGATACTTAAAGTTTCCTTGGAACACTCTTGGAGGAGTGTGGCATACTTGGGATTTGGAGGAATAAGGCAAAGGAAGAGAAGGAAAGTGCAAGAGGAAATTGGGATCAGCAACTACAATGAGTTTATCTTGCAGGTACCGAGTTGCATGTATGATTTCCTTACTAGTTTTAGCATGCATGGAACATGCATGTGGTTCATTGGTCATGATCTATCATCGACATGGAGGACTCCCTGGATCAACAATGGTTTTTCCTAGCCTTTCCATTTCCTAGATAGCCATGGTGTTCTGGGAGCTTTTCCCTTTTTCTTTCTAGTTGGTTCTCATGTTCCTTTGGCTATGGGTTGAGTTATTAGCTCCTGGAGCCTTGGTTGGAAAATCTCTCTAGATCCCTGTAACAGTTCGGGTTGATTTATTAGTGTTGGAGCCTTGGTTGGAAAAACACTCTGGATCCCTTGGTGGGTTGAGTTACTAGTCTTAGAGCCTTGGTTGGACAAACGCTTTGGAGCCCAACAACAATAATGGGTTTAGTTACTAGTCCTAGAGCCTTGGTTGGAACAAACACTATGGATCCTTGGAAAGTTTGGGTAGAGACCAATCTGGTGATGGATAGTGATGTTCGACTGAGAGGTGGAATCATTGGTTAAGGGTTGAGGCGACTAGGCCTCTAGAAGCCCTGGTCTGATTTTGATGGATTTGTTCTATGAGATCCCCCATTCATGCTTGGAATATGGCACAAGGGTGATTGAATGAAGAGAGATTTGGTTCAGCCAATATATGGTTAGGTGGAATGTGGAATTCCCAAACTTGGTTGGCCTTTGTATTCATCAATAGGAGCTCTCTTTCCCCCTAGTATTTTTATGGGGAAATATACTTGTTTATATGTGGCTTATATGGATGTTATATCCTTGATATTTCTATTGGTTATATGTTGGTTATGAATGAGTTATATGACAACAATAAGGGTATGGATCTCATCATATTTTTGTTAATTATTGAATGAAAAATGAATATATGACATTCTTACAAACCCTCTCCATAGACATAGATTTTGTGAAATTATGACATCCATTGCGGCTAAAACAATGTAATGTTTATATCCCTCCTTGACTCGCACACAAGGAGTTACCATATCTACACATTCTCCTATGTTGACATATTCAACTCTAGGTGGAAGTCCTAAAGTAAATTAAAAATGTAGGGATACTGTGAATTTTTTATTGTGGCTTAGTTGCAGTGACCATTTTAGTGAAGACGAAACATGGGAAGGGTGGGAGGGATTTCAACCTGTACCTCTCAATTACAAGAGCAAAGAGGGAAATATAAAAGGATTGAACCTCTCACTTGCAAGTTTAGATTGTTGAAGTGATGCAATTAAAATGACTAGCATAAATTATTGATTTTTATTATTGTAGTACTTGTTAAGTAATCGTGTTTTTCTTCCTAGACTAAATTAGTCATTCAAGTTAGCCATTTTTAGTTCTAGTACTTATTAACTATTCTTATATTTTAACCCAAAACTAAATTAGTCATTTTTAATTGATCACTTAAAAATTCCAATTTTTGGTAGTATTTCACTTTGAAAAGCTACAATGACTAACTTTTTTTGTCGCCTAGTTGCTAATTTCATCATTTTCTACTAGTGCAAGAGTCTCCTTTTGCACAAACACTAGGGAGCACTTCCTCTAGCAGAAGAATTGATATTCTAGCTAGATTTGGAACTTTTTGAGGATTTGCAAAACGAATTGTAGGTTGATACCTAAAGGGTCTACCTTTACACTAAACTAGAGAGCACTTCCTCTAGTATAATAGTTCAACTTATAGCCAAATTTGGAATTGTTCCAAGAAATACACCAAAAATGCTATTGTTGTTGTTCATACTTAAACCACCACCGATTGAGACCTCAATTTACCCACCTTATACCATCATTTCAAGGAGCACAATTAACTAATTGTTAGACATGATACTAGACATGATTATCAAACCCAAAATACATGTCAACATGATGATAGTAGGATGATTATATATGATCGTATAGATGTGGGAAAGATTAGACAACATTATATCAGTTTAGAGATAGAGGAATGATAAAGATGAAGTTTGAGGTATATTCGGGTTATGTGAAGAAAGGTCGAGTACACACACATGTATGAAGAATAAAAGGTGTGTATAGTTTCACACCATAGGATTCTAAATACCAATGGTCTTTACCATGGTATTTTCCAATAGTATTGAGCTAAGCAAGATATATTTGATCCCATCAAAGAATAGCATTGACATTAGTGTTGTTTTGACCTGTGGCATTGGATAAGGGCTAAGTTATGTAAGGAGATGAAGGTCAAAGAAATTGGTGTGTGCAAGTGATGAATATTTCATGAATAATTAGATCTGAAACAAGTATGCATGAATGGGCTATTAATGAATTGTTTGATCTAAAACTAAGTATGCACCCACGAATTTGATGATGGATTGGATCCAATATATTTGAAATGATTATATTGATAATGAATTGATAATTGATCTCTAATATTTATGTCTGATGCATGTTTCATTATGTATTCTTAGAAATGAGTTTGTTCTAAAGGTCCGACGTGCAACAAAGCTATAAGTCAACAATTGTAGATTTGTAGGTTTTATATTTGTACGCGACTTTGATAACGTGAAAGGTGCATACATATCCAGGTTTAATGCTCGTAAGTCAAGTATCGATTCATGTCTATCTACGGTTTGATTCTTGAAAAGTGTGTTTACATGCAAAAATGTTTTGTGGAAGGTGCATATATAAGTTAGGGTGTAACTCAGTTTTTGTTTCAAAATGACAGTGATTCAGTTCTAGGGTTAATGTTTTGAGATTTGTACATTGGTATGCTTCAACGAAGTCACGTACACACGTGGATCTACTAAAGTAACATATATATTTTGAGATTTTATTCATCAGGATTTTTAGTTGGGGTAATGAGTTAATGAGTTAATGCAATGTTTGGGTTCAATATTGATATTATGGTTACAATGATTTAACTTCTCTGGTTAATTGATAATAAGTTCTTTGATTTGGGTCTCAGATGGTTCAATGATTGGTTTGTTCCGCTAGTTCAATGATTGAGTGATTTGTTGCACTCATTAGTTTCAGTTTTGATATTTGGTATTGGACTTAAATGATAGTTGTGGGTACAGTCTAAAAATTTGATGAAAAGTGGCTTACAAGTTGGGATGTTTTGTATCAGGTGGATCGAGTGTGAAAATTTATGAAACGTGGTCCACAAAAGTGTTGACTGTTGAAGCCTTCAGTGAGGAAATTGAACCTTCTTTCCATTGGTAGCTGGTAAATTAGATTAGGGGGTAGGAGCTCCCTTCTAGTGGGTGTGGGTAGACAAAATTAGGGGGTTGGAACTCCCTTCTAGTGGGTGTAGGAGAACAAGAGAAGGTTGTTTCCTTTTGTAGATGGTTGTCCATGTGCTAATATGAGTTAGTGCTTGTAGAATATTGTAATATGTTTTCTTTATAGTAAAACATAAAGACAAAGACAACAACAACGATGGTTTTGTTTCCACATTGGGTTTCCACTTAAAAATCCTAGTGTTCATGTGTGATGATGTGTTTCTTATGTGTGATGGTTTGTTGTGTTCTTACTACACATGGTTGTTGTTTAATTAAATCCTAATGAAGTGCGTCTAAATTAGTTCAAGTTAAACAAAATATGGATTAATTGAAAAGTTAGTTAACTAGATATATGCTAGTTGTCTGCATAACAATCATGTACATACACAAGTTTTTTTCACTATAATCGCGTCCAAAAATTTGGATAAGAGATGAAAAGTATAAATGAGTTTTAAAATACTCATTCACCTCCCCCAGTGTTTTTCGCAACAACTAATAAAGTAATCATTTACATTCTGCACTAAGAGACACTCTACAACTAAATATAAAGGGTACTTTGTCACATAATATTACATTTGAAAATAATTGTGATTTTTACATTAACCAATTAAAAAATAAAAATAATAGTAAACAAAAATATATATTATTCATACATCAAATCTTCAATTTGGGTATTTAAATTTATATAAAAACTAGTTTTGGAAAAGAAATATATTTGAACTTTCGAACTAAATTATATATATACCTAAAAAAAACCTATCAACTCCCCAAGCTCAAAGCGTGATAATAATTATGAATGAATTTTACTTTTCTGTGTCATTGTCATCGTCCTTGGATATCAGTCTCTCAAGTTGAGAAACTCTAAAGCTTAAATCGTTGATTAATTACGCCGTAAGGCGTTTCCCTCTTAAACCAACTTTCCTCATTGCTTACCTGTCATTTTGTGCACCACACGATTAGATGTTAGACGATTAAACAAATTTCAACCCTTAGATCAATAGCAAGGGGAAGAGACACGGTACAGCCAAGGAAGAGACACCGGCGGAGCTGTTGGCCTTGGAGCGAGCGGACGCATATGGATCTGGTTGGTGGCCATCATCAAATAATGGCCACTGGGAGCGTTTTTCTGGAGGAGAAGTTCCTGAGAGCCCGCGGTTTCTTGTTGATCCTCTGCATCCATGGTGAGCGGTTTGTTTCGCTGGGTGCCTATCATTCCAACAGAGCAAATCTTTCTCGAATGGACAATCAAAAAGAGAGCCCTGCGTATAACGACGACTAGGATCAACAATATTAGGAACGCCACTTATCCAGATAATATGGACTTCTCCTCGAGTGCAATTGAGAAGATCTTCCAGGACGTGGACAGTATCGGGAACAGCAAGCCAGAGTGCCTCGTTGTGCCAGAGTATCTGATCCTCTGCATCGATGGTGAGGCGGTTTCTTGGTTTTTTAAGTTAAATCCTCTGAATCCACGTTTCTTGGTTTTTTTAATTAAATCCTTTAAATCCATGCTGAGGCGGTTTCCTTGGTTTTTAAATTAGATCATCTGCATCCATGATGAGGCGGCAACATAGATCCATGGTTCCACAGAAAACGGGAGAAACCCAGCCTTCCAAATGCACTGTTGAATATGGATGGCCGGCGTTTGCATTTAATTGATTATATCTTCTAATTTGATAAATATTGCCAATGATAAAATTCTGTTCTGTTCAATTACATTGTTTCAATCAATTTTTTATGATAACAAGAATGCCAGTGTTTTAAAATACACAGGTGATTTCAGAGTATGGTCCTGCAAAATCAAGGGCTCGGTGAAGTTTTGAGGATCCAAAAGCTTCCATGGTAGTTTTTCTCAGCTGCCACTTCTCTTTAAGGTTAAAATAAAAAGCATAGTTTATAATCAATTGCCTATGGGGAGGAATTTGAAAACAGACCCATACCGATGATTGAGGAAAGTACTGTTTCTGTGACCTATATATGAACCAAATCAAAGGGTTAAGACTCTCTTTTGGAATGCCTAATTAACATATTTGGCCAGTGATTGCATCAATCCAAAGTCAAATAATTATTTGTAAAAGGAAACCAATGAAATCAAAATAATAGTTTATCAATAATTATTCATTCATTCAAAAATTAATGACAGAACAGGCAGGTAATTTAGGTAAGAAAGAAAACTTACAGATTAATAACTCAGTAACATGTAAAAATATGTATAATTTTTATTTTGAGAAATGCAAAATGCAATACTTCATCTTATAAAAACTTACATGATAAATTTACATTAAATAAAATATTTTGCCCATATATCTGCTCATGAATTTGTGAAAGTTCACAAGATATGCATGTAATCTAGACAAGAACAGGAAATTTTATGGATTAATGGAATGAGCATATACTTAGGAAGACAAATAATTCCAATTGAGCAGCACGTTATCTTTAAATTTCCAAAAATATCACAAGCCAAAATAATCACAAAAAATGGGAAGACGGGGCCATAAATTTGGCAGGGAAAAAAATTACAGATTAGTAACACACAAATTACTTATACAAAGAAACAATTCAAAACATGCAGCATTATTTCTTATAGATTTGTTTAGAATCTCTCAAAAGCAAGACAAACAATTGAGGCAGGAACCAAAAAATTACATCAATAATATGGGGAGGACAAAACAAATTAATAAGACAGCACATTAACGCGCTAACGCTACAGCCTACAGGCTTCTCCTTTAATTCTGATGCAGATTTATATCTAATTCTTTTCTAGGCCTCTACTTATGATCCATCCAACTTTATTAGGGAGTGCTTGTTCTTCCTATCCTTTTACATAGGATGGGTCTCTGCATCATTGCTTAGGGTTTACCTCTTTGGATTTTCCTCTCTGATTGGTTAATTTTTTCCCATTTCATGCCCACTTCTACATTGACATTGTTACCATTGATGTAATTTGGTTTATTTGTGGATATTATTAACTGCATAGAGAGCTGACTCTGTTGGAGAATGTAGTTGGTCCAACAGCAAAATGCAGAATTTGCCAAACCTGTTATCACTTTAATCTCATGATTGCAGAGTTTGGTAATGATTATCCAGACAGGATTCAACTAGGATTGTTGTCATTAATATATTTTTCTTTGAATATGCTTCCTGTAAACTCCAACCTACTTGTGCAGGTGGAAAGGCTCTCACCACATGCAGCCCACTTGCTGAAATATCTCCCACCACAAGCATGCCACTTGTCTTCTTGAAGACCAAATTATTGAATGTAAGCACTTCCGTTAAGCTAAGTCACCATAATGGTGAATACTCGTTAAAATCACCTACGACTTATACATGCCTTCTGACCCCAACCGACCCTCTCTCACCCCATCTTCACCACCTAAGCACGCCACGATTAGCATAGGCACCTGCTGTTATAACTACTCGGCTACTGGATTCTATTGTAATCACTTTCAGTGGTGCCTAAATGCTATTGCAATCACAAAGATTGGTGACTGCAGGATACCAGTGTAATCACTGTAAATAAATATCACATTTCATTTCAACAGGAATTAAAATAAGATAAAAATGCATACCTGGACTTGAGCCTTTCCAGGACTTTGATGGTGACCAGCTGAGAGGCCATACAGGCATCCAAGTTCACGAACACTAGCCTTTCCCCACTGGGTTCCCCCACAATGAATGTTCTGGCCCTCAGCCTGAAATGAACACCAGAGGCAATTTGTTCGCTGTTTGCATAACCCATCATGTTAGCATCTGCTGCAGGTCCTGTGATATCATATGACCCTGTTCCTATCAAGTAATTGGGCCCTGAGAAGCACTCCAATGGAAATAAGCCCACCAGCATAAGAGTACATAAAAATATGAATGTGAGTCTGTATATCCACCCCATCGCTCGCTCACTCGGTATGATCCAGTTTCAAGGATTCCTACACATACAAATAAGAGATATATACCAAGAGTTCATTCTCTTGTGATAAGAGACAGAGATATATATACACATTGTGTATTTCAGGTTTACTTGTGGCTATCAATGTGAATGCGTAAGGCAGTTAGATACATTTTAGTGTTAAAAGGATGGGATTGGACTTACTGCGTTCAGTCCAACTGTGATCAGCTTTCTGTGAATTTTCCGTGATTGGGCTATGAAAAAATTGAGCCCAACAACACCATTCACATTTATTAGATGAAACGGCTTACAAGTATTTTTCTTTTAACATACTCTGACATGACACATACAAGCAGAGAATTTCGTACTTGGAAACACCTGAGCTGACATGAGTTTTGGGATTTGAGCAGAGAAACACTCGTAGAGAAATGATTTTAATTTGTTTATTGAAATGACGCGGAATTTGGGCACGGAATTTGGGAATTTGGTGAGGCGGTTTCTTGGTTTTTTAAGTTAAATCCTCTGAATCCACGTTTCTTGATTTTTTTAATTAAATCCTTTAAATCCATGCTGAGGCGGTTTCCTTGGTTTTTAAATTAGATCATCTGCATCCATGATGAGGCGGCAACATAGATCCATGGTTCCACAGAAAACGGGAGAAACCCAGCCTTCCAAATGCACTGTTGAATATGGATGGCCGGCGTTTGCATTTAATTGATTATAGTTATAGGTTATATTCCGGGAGTATGATGACTTAGGTTCGGTCTCAAAACATCCTTGAAACTCATCTCTTGCTCTGCGGTTTCTCAGAATCCGCATAACCATGATCTGGCGTTCTCCCTTGACCAATTCAGGCAGTGGAGAAGACCAAATTTACTTGTACCTCATGTTAGATGTGAGGAGCACCAAATAGACGTGAACAATCCTGAGATGACCCTGATTTGGTGTTGGCGAGCAGTGTTTTCTATTTAATCTTCCCTCTGGCATTTTATAATAAAACGAACGAAATTTGCTTTGAGCAGTAAATTGTTCATTATATTTGGGGAACTTGGATTATAGGTTAAATGCTAAATTATTCATTATATCCGTAGAACTTGAATTACAGGGTTTTCGGAAGTTGGATTACAACATAAATGTAAAATTATTCATTATATTTTGGAGAATTTGGAAAAATTGAATTAGACTCGTTTTGGCACTTGCAATATGGGGCCAGCAGTGTTCTCTATTTGTCTAGATTTACAGTTTTAAGAATTTTATTTGTGTTTGTTATTATTATTGTATTCATATAAAATTTAAATGCTCTCACACAGTATTGGTTGATATCTTTCTAGAATAAAAAAATTTCAGTGTTTGGCATTATCGCGTAGTTTAATGAGGCGAAGGAGTTGCTCGGAAAGTTCTGGAAATTCTGGTCATATTTAGAGAAAATCTGGCTAGGATTTTTGTAAATCCAAGTTATGGTTGTTAAACTTCAAAATTTTAAGGGTCCTAGAGGTTTTTGATGGGGCTGAATCCATTTCGACAATCAAAAACATGATTCAAACACTGTTTTACAAGATTTTTTGAATTTTTTTGCCCAAATTCCAATACTTTTAGCCTTCTAGACAATTCCTCAATTCCTCTACCTTATTAGACAACTCCTAATTATATTTATATAAAATTAAATTGCTCCCCTCTGTATTTGGTGGAATTTCATAAAAATTTGTACTCCCTTAAACATTATTTATATGTGGTGTAGACCCTACCAAATAGATTATATATTATATATGCTATGTGATCGTATCGATGGCTTTTCAAATAATAACGATTAGTTTAGTTCTCCCACTACAGCGTCTGTTCTCCCTCGCGGTATTGAGTTCTCTATTCAATGGTCTCCTTACAAATATTCTTCCGTCAAATGTAAGTATTTTTTTGAAATACATATTTAATGAAAAAAATTGTTCAGATTCATTTCAACATATATATGTTGTATTTTCATTTCCTTTTATTTCTTTTTCCCGGAAACAAACTTCGCACTTCTCTAGCTCCTTTTGACATAGCGAACTTACTTGAGAGTGAGTTGGTTCAAATGACTTTGACCTCCTTCAAGATATAGGATTTTTGTGGGTCAAATGGGAGGTCTTTAGGCTGACTTGATCTCCCTTAGGCTAACATGATATGGAGGGTACATAATTCATATTTGAATTGATACAAAACCTTTTTAGATGGTTCGAAAGGCCAAGAAGGGTCTCTTCGAATATACAATGAAACTATAAACTCAATATTAATCCTAACATTCCTCAATGGGGAATTTAGCTAATATAATGATGACCTAAGCATGAAACCCATGCTTTAATAATTCATTATTTCAATAATAAAAATTATTTCCGTTATTCTTTTGACAAGTACATTACATAATGAATCAAGTACATTATTGAAGTCCGAACATAGTTACATTTTATAACACATTGGAGTGAATTTCTTATATTAAAAGTCATGGCCATTATCTAATATTTATTGGCAGGTATGATGGGGCAAAGATTACTGAGAAAAAGAACCACATAGTAGGTTGTGATAGGTTCAACCATGGATTGACATGGAAATCCATGAGGTCTCAGGACTTGTGTCAAGACCCTACTTGCCGAGGTTTTCCTATGTACTTTTTATTTGGATTTGAAGGTCTTCCTCTAAATCATTATGTTCATGCCGAGCAGTTTCTGGTAGCCAATGCAGCGTAACACGGGGAGGTTTTGTCTTACTATCTATGTAAGGACAGCTGAATAGTACTTTAGGAAGGTTAACTGACCCTTGCTTTATGAATAGCCCTTTAGGAAGAAAAAATCATTTTAGCCTTTATCTATAGAGAAGTATTGAATACATTTAATTAAATAATAAAAAAATATATAATGAGGCAACAAAAATTGTCACAAAAAAAGACAGACAGAGGAGAATGCAACAGAGAAGACAACATGATAATCAGGCAACAACTTGAATAGATAAATTGTAGCCACACTCTGTAAGTGTGGGAGAATTCCAGATAATGTAGGGTTGACTCATGCATTTTATTTCCAAAGCACTGCAATTCTCTATCGTATATTTTACTCTCTAATATTTGTCCACTGTGAATACATCATTCTTTCTGGTAAAATTAAAATATTTCAGTGGATGGTATGTCTTTTATTTTTGTACATTGATGCCTTAATCAATAAATTTGATTCCAATTGTTGAGCACTCTAGTGTTGCGAACACAAGCTCAATATCTCTCTTTGATCATTGGAATTTTTTTCAATATTTGATACCAAAGCTAATGGTCTGTTCATAAGGAAGGCCAAACTTTAATTTTCAGGTTGGTTACCTATTTGAAAAAGAACAAGCAATACAACAAACACCCATGCAAATTAGAAGTCTCAAAGTACACCAGAACCATGGTTGTAGCTAGCTTGACTTTCTTCTTTGTCTAAAACAGATTTGGTTGTAAAATTTAATAGCATGGGATTTCATCTGGAAGCTGCAAATGGGAATTCCATTATTGAACAAGATCAATTAGCATTATGGAAGAAGATGAAGTCAAACATACAGTATGAACTGCTAGAATCAACAAATGGGAAACTAATAATCACAGGACTCTTACTTGTAGCATTTTGAGCATTAATGATCAAATGACTCACATTAGCAGTGCCAAAACACCAAAAGAAAAATGGGGCACACTTGTGTGAAAATAAAGCGATAACGGTGAGATTTGTTTGAGGGAACTTCACCAAATAAAGAGGAGGCTCCTAATATGTAGCCAAACACAACAATCAATTGAAATTCAAGTTGTTTAACATTTATGAATATCAAGCTGTCATCCTAAGATATAGCTGAGGAAGTTTTCACAAATAAAGATGACAACATAAGATGTGGCCAACAACATCAATCACTTCAAAAAATTGTTAGAGATGCTAGCACCTGTTGAGGCACCAATTCAAAATGTACATGAAGTCATCGCCTTGCTTGCAGTACTAGGCTAATCTTATGACAGTCTGGTCACTTCATTTGACATAGAGCCCAGATCGCCATAATAATGCAAGAGAAGACATGAAAGAAATATTCAAGGTTGATAACAAAAAACACAGTTTTTTTTCAGCAAGTAGGAACAAGAAGTTCGAGAAAAAGGTTGTTGATCTGACACGAAAATGAGATTCACTTGCAATTATATTTTTTGTTGCTAAAATAACCAGGTATAATTCATTTATTGCAGAAAGCAATGGCACCACACCAAGGGAGCATTGGAAAATGTTTTCAGTTGAAAAGGAGGATAAAGCAAATGTGGCAACATACTTCAGGTAGTCTGATCCTACTACTTACATCAATGCTCCACCGGTTGGTGCCCTTGCATTTTTCCATGGTCATCCTTCCTAGCAAGCATGTGAAAATTAATGTGCACCAAATTCGTCTCACAGAATTGAATATATTTGTACTCAAAATCTCACCCCAATGAAAAGCCCAAATAAACTATGCACCTGGCAAAGTGCACAGGCGGGCACAGTGGATGTAGGAAGCTTGCAATGGCGGTGGTTTAGGATTATCTGATTTCCATGGCCTCCATGGCTAAGTGGGTAGTACACAATCAAGCACACTGGATGCAGGAGCTTGAGTTTGCAATTGTAATGGCGGTGGTTTATTGTATTTTTTTCAACTAACAAAATTGTGTTTGGACCAATTTTCATATATATATAATTTTGCCTGAGATTGGACCGTTGGACCAATTTTCAGATATATATAATTTTGTTTGGGATTAGACCTCCCTAATTAACTATTAACCATTAAACCACATCCTAAAAACTATTGAGGATGTCTGAATGGCTAAGTGAATACGATGCAATGGGAAAACACCTTCAGCGTTGCTCGAACCTGCGCCCAAATTGAGACCTTGAATGTATTTGTTTCGCCAGATGCTGGGAGATACCAATGCAGACAATTTATAGCAGCACGGGGTGGGATTCGTATGCATGGGCCTTCTGGGCACCCGCCAAAATGGTGGATGTCATTGTTCACAGAGTATAATTTACCTTACGCCTAGGGCACAGCCTGCCGGGATTCAGCACCGCAAACGGACCTACGAGGCGAACAAGCACCGTGAACAGGAGAAATGAATGCTCAAGAGGACCTGTTCTAGTTGTGCGAATGGAGCAAATGAATGTTTGGCGCGAGGGATCGTTTGAAATTGTGCGGGTGTTGGTTGCCAGCACAGCGGGTGCCAGCTCGGAGGTGGTGGGGCAAAGAAGCGTTAATTAGTGTTATATGTTATCGATTGCTTTACATAGTGTTATATGTTATCGATTGCTTTACATAGTGTTATATGTTATCTATTGCCTTACGGCGTTTTATTTGCAACTCTGGTGCAAATGCTAGTTTAAAAATATATTAACTTCTTACCTATCCAAAACCATATAAACTAATAACAATTTCTAATACTGGTACAAAGAGAAAACGATTGGAATGTATTTTACAGCTGTAAGTTTAACGATAAGGCAGGAAAGACTCCACTTTCGTCCATGTCACTTTCGATAGGCGTGAAAGAGGATCGAACCTAGAACCTGAAGCAGTAGGTGGCGAGAGCTTAAAAGGTTTCCTTCACGGATTGCGTGACGTGCGTAGGTCACATAGGTCTATCGCTAGTAGCTGGTTGAGAGGGACACGTTAATTTTATCTCCACCCATTTGGTTAACAAAACCACCGAAAACGAAATTGACGCATTAATTAGATCGCCGCTCATTTGACCAAACTAAGGTACGAGACCTTAAAAAGTTTCAATCACCGAGTGTGTGATATGCCCATGTCAACTATAACCCTAGCGGTAAGTTGAGAGATCATTTGTCAATGCTCAAAGAAGAAAGGTTCAGTAGGCATCGTCAATTAATCACAAGAACTGTACGCTGCCATGAATTGTATTGCATTGTATAGTTCACATGTTGACTATTTCGTACTGCATAGGAAATATTTGTTGGAGTCACGATTGTCGTTACACCAAAAACTGTAGGTGTTAATAAATAGACATGTCGCTAGTGTTAAGCACATGCCACGAAACACACAGGAGTGTTGGATCAACACTGCCATTAACGGGGAGCGCAAAAATCTCCCCCCTCAACGCAAGCCAGTTGTGTTTCGAACTCGAGACCTCTGGCTCTGATACCACTTGTTGGAGTCACAATTGTCGTTACACCAAAACCCGCAGGTGTTAGTAAACAGACACATCGCTAATGCTAAGCACATGCCATGAAACACACGAGAGCGTCAGATCGAAACCGCCATTAACGGGGAGCGCAACAATATTTGTAATGTATGGCAACTATTTTGTACTGGATGCCAACATTCCATTAAAGAATCTTGGTGTGGAGGAGCAAAGCTCCACCCGTTTGCAGTGGCCATGGGCACTGTCCCTCTTAGATTTATGAAATACATTGAAAATATATGTTGGAGATGTCTCTCTGTTTTTCTAGTTCACTCTCGCTCGCGTGTAATCTCGTTATATTTTTTTCTAAAACTAGATAAGATTAGAAAAAGAAATAAAATGTTTTTTTTTTTAAGTGCAATAGTTCAATATAGCTAATTAGAGGTTAAGTTTTATTCTTTTAATTTGTAATATAAGTTATAAGTTTGATTTTTTGGAGGTTTTTTTTATAGTTTTTGTATGGATAGCTTATTTTCCATAGTAATGGGGATCTATATGACATTCTCTTCAATTATGGTGGTCAACTAAATAAATCAATTTTTGTGAGGCATACTTTTAGCATACAAACTTTAGTTCACTTCTTTCTTGTGTCCCTAAATATAACACTTGGTGCTTAAGCAGGAACGTTTTACCCCAAAAAAATGTCACTTAAGACCTCAAAATGACCCCTAAAGGTTTTAGACTCCAATTATCCATACTCTGTGCCATTCATAAACCCGCTCCTCTAATTTCTTTACTCTAAAAACATTAAGATGGACGACTGAGAACTAGAGACTTCTAAATCATCTTGCTTAAAATATTGCCATGAGCGCAAATTTTGAAATTGATTAGATTCATGTTTCTTCTTTTTCTTAAGTTCCCTTTTCTTTCTGCATTCTTCCTTTGCTTGCTTGTGTAAAGTTAGATTATCTTGAACTAACTTTAAATTTTGCAATATCTCTTCGGCCTGACATCCTAAATCATCTATTGCTTTAGAAGCATGATTGCACCAGTTTGACAGATGATTTGATATCTGATAAGATTCGTCTAGATCTTTTGGAGATATAGCTGCATGTTCTAAGGAAGGAGCACAATCACTCTTGTTTTTGGTTGTTGTGACTTATTGTCACTGGTAGTACAATATTTTGTCTTAGGTGGCCATTCTCCACCTCTATGAAAACTTTTCCCTTGAAATTTCAATTCTTCTATTTGAGTGATAGAATATGAGGATGTTTTAAATGTTTCTTGATTTAAGGCTTGGTATCCTTTTGGTAAACACATTTGACTATCAGATTCATATAATGATGTATATCCCTTAGGTATATTTGGCTCTTCAGATGTTTGAAACATCACTCTTCTTAACCAAAATGCTTTTAGCATGAATGGATTTTCTTCTGGGATAATCAATCGATTACTATTTTCTGACTTATATGACCTGCTATTGCTGCTTGGCTGGTTTGGTTTATCTGTTTCTATCATATTTCATGGATTATCAATAGATAACCTTGGAGGTCTAAAAATAGGCCTTTCTATCTGATCTATATGAGAAGGAATTATTTGGATTTTCCTTCTGAATAAGCTATCCTCTAGGGATGTTTATTTTTCTTTACTGCCTTGGTTGCTTGTTGATATTCAAAATACCAACTTTCTCGTAGACCAACGTCTTCGTAAGTTACTCTTTGGGCTTTCGTTTTTGCTAGTCTTGTTGTAACACAATCTTAAGAATGGGTTGTTTCATCTTAGGATAAGTTGTATTGGTTAACTGAAAAGAGGCTTGCATAATTATTAACAGATATTTGGATTCTAGCAACATTTTCAGATGTTGCACCCCTATCATTAACTTCCATGCATCCTTAAGATGCTTATCAGATAAGCTCATTGTATAGTTTGGGTAAATGGTTCCATATTGACATCTTGCAATTAAATTTCCTGTGATTGACCCGATTCTAGCTTGTTCATGATCTAAATGTCTGGAGTCAAACAATTCTACTAAGACTGGAACATTTATTACATTTCTAAATAAAGGTACTAAACCTAATCTGATGCCACCAAAATGTATATAGGCATATTTTTTGGCCTTGACATACTCTTGAAATTTTTGTAACTCTTTTTCTTGAAATAATTTTAGGCCAACTATTTGGGTTGCTTCTCTTGAGATTCGCATTTTTAATTCTACCTCTTTGAGTATGGTTTTCCTGGTAAGTACTTACATAGTAGTGTCCTTATAGACCTGAGAGCTGGTTAACTCGGGAGGATTCCATTTAGAAGGATTTGTTATGGCTTGTTCCTCTATATCATGTTCAACTTCTATACTATTTACTTCGTCAATCCTTGTTCTATTTACCAAAGAAAATGCTTTTATCATACGATCCATTTGAAACACACAGAAGAAACTTAGAATATAAACTAAACCAGAGATGGACTGAAGTAGCTTTTATCTAATTCGCAATTGTATAACAAAAAAGGTTCGAAGGCTTCCTGGCTTGCTTCAGACTCTTTCTATAGTTTATATTACTTCTAACAGATCACAAAATCAGTAAGGGCAATGATACCAATAAGGAAAGATGCTCGACTGAGTACTTACTTAATAAACAAAAATACGAACTCCGAGCTATTTCTCTCATCGAGAGACATGAAAACAACCACCACACCACTGGTCTTCACACTTTGCCTTATACTCTCCAAATGTGTTTTGAGAAATACAGAATTGTCCTCAAATAGGCAGCCCAACAAGCTTCTATATTAAATCAAGCAAACATATACATACCATGTGAACAACATAATATGAGAGCACACTTCACCGTGCCTTCTCATTTTCAAAGCACTTATTTGTAGACCAAAGAAGTCTCTTCGGATTCTAAATCCAGATTTCAAACTTAACCTAAGAATCTAAATGATTGAGGGTCTTTCCAAGACTCGTACCAGCACAATGTCTACTCAATATTTCCAAGAGAAAAAGAAAAATATTCTTTTTATAAAATTATCCATTGTGACTATCGTCACAAATGTAGGGGTCCATGTTACAATTATCACTATTCATATCAGCATCTTCTACATTTTGTTGTTCAAGAGCCATTGGTAAATATTCGATGTCAGTTTCTTCATGCATGGGGTCACCTTGGAATACTCGTACCAAGGTGGAGCTGAAATTTCCTGTTTATAGGCATCTTCGTACCAAGGTGGTGCTGAATTTTCCTATTTATGAGCATCTTTGGTGGATGATTTTCCTTCTTCAATATTTGCTTTATCTTTTCTCATCATATCAAATCCTTTTCCTTTGCTAAGAGCACCTGCATGCGCTAAACTATCTATCTCAAAACTTTGGATCCAACTTTTGTCTGCACAGAGATGCTTCACATGATCCACTGGGAATTCTAAACCTATCAAGTTAGAAACTTCAATGTTTATGTCTATAGACTTCCTTATCCATTGCAAACAAATCATATTAACGTAATCTTTTTGAATCCAATTATTATAAAAAATTATATGACTGCAACTTCCAGATGTTACCAATAGGCAAATAAGACATAATGTGTCATCACTCCAAATCCCTAAACAAATCACCAATGTAATTAGTGATTTAACAATAATTATTATTTTAACAGCTCTGTCTTCAATTATTTTATCTGCTTCTTGGATAATGGCTTTTTTTATGAGTTAATGTCTTTTTAGGAAAATTTTGAAACCATTCAGAAAATTCCTAAATTAAATTTTTATTGTTGATTAACTTGAAAGCCTTTGGTCTGGATTTTGATTCTGCCCATAACTGATAAAAATGATTTAAACTTAATTATTTTGTTAATCTGATTGTTTACCATGGTGTAGACTGTAATCTCAAATATTTTAGAGATCTTTCTATAAACTGAGATATTCTTTTGTTTGTCTTCTTTATACATCTACCTTCTTTGATAATCCAATCTGCATGTTCTTCTATTAGATTGAACACTGGAAATTTGTCATCTCCTTTATAATCTTCCACCCAACTTTGCTGAAAGGTTTGATGTAGTTGATCCCATATATTTGGGATTCTAAGAGAAAGTAGCCATCTGACAATCTCGTTGTGAATGGGAATTTTATGTTTATCTAAAAATCTTGCAGAATTATAAATTCCTAAGCCAAAAGCAACACATCCTGCAAATTGATAGTAGTTAAGTGTTTTTAAAATATTTATCATATGTGGAATCCAAGGAATGGACCACATGTTTGGTAGAGCTCAAAAAACGATTTTGATCTTCATACCTCCACATGGATATATTTTACAGAGTTCTACATTTATGCCCAGCAACAGACCAATATTTTTGGTGTGATAACATCTGATTTGATTTATCCATTCATTTCTTTTGAGCCTTAATCCTACCACTTTTTAAATTTTTGTTGTGAACTCTGGTAAATGTTGTTCAGGCCTGTGAAGTCTTTTTGCCAATGTATATTGGCAGTCATGTTTGATGTCAACCCTAAACATCTTATTCATTTTTCTAGTTAGCACATTTGCTAACTAGTTGGAGTTCCCTGGTATCCATTGTATTTCAAAATCATGTTGTTGAAACCAGATCTTCCAAGATAAGAGTCTTCGTTGTGCCATTTGTCGCCCGACTTTTGCATTTAAAAAATACTAACAGTTTTTACAATTAGTTATGATAATAAAATGTACTCATGCAAGATATAATTCAAATTTTTGCACTCCATTGAATATGGCCAAAGTCTCTTTTTCTGTTATATATATAGATATATAGATATATAATTTAGTGTTTTATGAAGATAAAAATCACTAAGTCTTCCTTAAAAAATTGAAGAATTTCAATTATGAGGATTTTGGTTCATAAATACATCAAAATGTGGATGATGAGGGAGGCATGTGGCTGCCTTGGCTTGCGAGCACTTTGAGGTTAAAATCTAGAGATATAAGGTGGATGTTCCTTAACTAGGTGTCCCTACAATATTGCAAAAATAAGGGAGCATTTAACATAGCTCCCAAAAAAAAATGCATACAGCAAGCATCGCATATGAAACATCATAAAATTTCATTGCTTCTTGCCATGTCACCTACAACATATAGCTATTGTCATGCTCTTTACAATGCTATTCTATAGATAAGAATTAATAGTTTTGTTGATGGTGTTGGACTCGCCAACATTAAGGGGATATCCCCAGTACGAAGTCCCAACTAGACCTCACACCGTTTGGAGTAGGAGCCCCAGCAGTGTGTGGTAGTGTAATGTGTTGATCACGATAATATGCAGAGGTATGTATAATAACTTTGGGTGGAACAAAATGTGTTACTTTGTGGAGAGTCAAGTGCAATTCATGGGGGTTCTAAGAGCGGAAAAGTATGTGTGCTCCTTAGAAGCCTCTAATAGTACACAACTTGAAAGGAACACATGGACGGACTGACATCACAAGCGAAGATGCAAAATAGTCCACAAGTTAAAGTGATCGGTTAATCCAACAACACATCCAATAAGATCCATACAATTGCATACAAAGTAGTTCATAATAAAATGCGTAAGCTAAACAACATACATTACTAAAGCAACAAGAATAGACCAACTACAATAATGACATATGCATGAAAGAGTGAAACAACATATATTGCTAAAGTAGCCAGAATAGTACAGCTAAAATAACAACATATGCATGAAAGCGTACTAGCTTTGTAATTATTATTATAAGTGAACGTTCCATCCATACATATACCATTCATGACCGCTAGCTATAATAGTGGAATATTACAATCAAGAACACTTGCTACTCCAAAGAAGTATACTCACTCTACATTGTGGAGAAGCCAAGGCTCGTCACAATACTCCCAAGCCTTTTCTAAACCAAAGCCTAGCCAAAATATTGGTTCCCAAAAGCCCCTTATATGAGTTATGAGGTTCTATTTATAACAAAGGGTGGTGTGACCCTTTACATTCCCCTTTGTAACTCTTTGACTACCCTCTTGACTCTTCAACTTCTTTACAAATAACTCATTACATAACATGATGACCTCTCGCATCCCACTAATGACACTTGGAATTTCACTTACAACATATTTAGAAATAATAATATTTTCCACATGTACCCATGGAAGAAAAAATATGTTAGAGACAACCTAACAAGACAAAACACTACAACTCTGAAATTTGGGGAAAGACCAACTTGGAAATATCCACTTGGTGCTTATTGGTCACATATTGATTCCAAGCTTGGTACGGTGGGATGATATGCCCAAATTGCTTGATGGTGCCTTTCTAAGAGTGGACCTGTATCCAACTTGTTCTGAAGCATGTGCAACATGGTGTTGACCATGAAGGGATACCAAATGTACTTTTGCATGTTATGTGTGCTCTCCTCCAAGTCATCCCTAGTGGCCTCTCGCCTTAGCTACTCCATGTACCATCGATATCTAGCTGGACTTGGTTCTTGGGTCTAGCCTTGGTAAGGGAACACATTGACGGGATCCTATGCATTCTCACCATAACATCAAAAATCTTGTACAACCGTGCATATGAATCATGTATGCTATTGGCGAATGGGGCAAACTTCTCATATTTCTAGATGAACGTCCGGACCTTTTCTTTCTCTAGCTCTACCTGCGGCTCAATCTTCTTTGGCAAGTGCAGAGGGGCCCCTTTGTATTGCATTGTCCACTCTTGCACATGGGTAATGGAAACATGTAAGTTCCTGAGAGTTTGAATAAACTCTTTTCTCCACTGTTGTAAGTCATGCACATCCACATCTACTTTGTGCATGGTCAAAAATCCATCATAGAGCTTCCGCATGGTAGTCTCAAGTGTTGATACTTTAGCAAGTATCACTTTCCTCATCTCCCGCGTTACGGAAACTACGCTCTACTCTTGAAGTTGTTCTGCCTCTTTCCTTGTAGCCTGCAAGTTCTTTGCTATTTGTTCATTATTGATGAACAAGAACTTAACATTTGAGATTATGGCTCCCGTATAGGCTAAGCTAGTATTGGCAAGGGCATTTGGATATTTCCTTGTTTTTGATAGAATCACCCTTTCCTTCATGAATGTAGGTGATGTGTGATCATCTAGAAAATGCTTCCTTCGTGCTTATATAATCTTCTTCTTCAACTCTTCAAATGAAATATTGTACACATCCGTGACCGCATGATCATCAAGGATAACAACCTCTCCTTGCTTGTTCAGGACTGGTTTCAACAATGGAGGTGGTGGAGACTGACAGATGACCTCGGGTGCTCTTGACATAAGGTTAGCTTCTTTATTTTGTGGCTCCTATTCCAACTCTGTTTCCGTCACTTCAATGAGTTTCTCACTCTGCTGTGAAAGCTCCTGATCCTACCTTTGTTCACTGTTTTTCTTAGCTACTGGCTTTTCTGACTCCTCAACCTATATGGTAGTTGTTTGCTCCATCATTGTGCCTTGCATTTCATATTCCTCTTGTTTTTTCTTCTCTTGTCTTTCTCTCCTCCTCAGCTCCTTCACTTTCTTCAACTTCTTCTCTATTTCGTGCAACATTAGTTCTTCTTCCTACAACCTTTTCTTTTCTCTCTTCTTTCACTATACTCTCTTTATCTATTGCTCCCTCTTTGCCTCCGTTGCTAAATCTACTTTCTCCATGATAGGCTCAGGGTTCTCAAAAATCTTCATCTTTCCCTTGTGCTACGTTGGATTGATACTTATTGGTGTTATTGTTTTTTCTTCCTACACTTCTATTACCTACAATGCAAACTTTCATGTTGTGGCTATACTGAATGGCTTGTGGAGCTTGTAGTCATTGTACCAGTACCTCCAAGGGTCCTCCCCATGCTAGTGAAATGTCCCGTGGATACATGGATAGTAAACCCTTGCACTATGGTTCTTGCAAATACTGTGGGGATCATACAGATTAAAGTATTTGGTTTTGAACTTGAACTTCAATATATCCTTAGCTTCGACATCTACATCTTTCAAGCTTTTAATCTCATATAATATGATGAGCAAAGGAAGAGTGGGCCATGGTCCTTTCTTCTTCTTATGCAATCCTGTTGATAACCTTGTGGAGAGGTGATATGAGACCTCTTGCATGACCAACTTGTCTGTAGCATACTTTGGTAGAACATGCAGAGTCTTTTCTCCACCAAACACTCTGATGAAGATATGACTGGGTGGGGTATACAAATCTGCAATGTTAAGTATCACCTCCATCACTTCTTGGGACATGCAAGGTGGATCCTACTCAAACATTAGCTTGTACAATGAGATGATGAAATGGTCAGTTGTGATTACTCCTTGGTAGCTGCAGTCAGAAATCAACTTGCAATAAATTTTAATGACAGTCTCTTTCAGTTTTCATGTCCATTTGATGTCAGGAATATACCACTGGGCACATATTTCATCCATTAAGTATGAAAACATGTAGAATCTCTCTTGCTCATCGTTCGGAATATTCGGGGCGTTAGTCATATGCATTTCAACTGTTCAGCAAATAATTCTAACAATTTTAATGACCTTCCATCATTCACCAACTAGTCTAGTACAACTACCCAACCTTCAGGAAAGGTCTATGTGCTCTATTGAACATATATCTAGCATGCAAATATGATCAAGAACTGATAAGCCTTCCTGAGAGACGTTGTCTTGTAAACCTGATTGGGTGTTTGTTTGAACTTTTACAGCTCTTTTACCTAGAACTTGACTATATATCTCATGTTCACCTAGTTGTGGGTGGCATAGAAAAGTGTGTCCATGTGCCTCACCAGCTGATGTGAATGATACATCTATTGAAAGTTTTCCACCCTAAAGGTGGCAAGCTCTATCACGCTGGCACAACATAATTTTATATTCTTTGCACTTGTGTGTGAGACAATCTAGTTGATAATGTTCGCACATGGGAAGGCGGGGTACATGCTTGCAACCTTATATAAGCCTGAATATTGGATTCTAATATACACCTATCAGTCCTTTAATTCTTCTTTGAAGTCCTCTCCAAAAGTATCCTTGATTTTTTTCCATGTCAACTTTGTTCCCTTCTCAATGAATAACTAAGTGTCTGCATAAAATAGTAATTTAGTTGATGTCTATTCAACTGCTTCCCCAATACTTCTCTTGAAAATTTCCTTTAATGTAGCTCTCTTGGAGGCCATTTTAACTGTAACTTCTAGAGAGATGCTCAACCATTGTTGTACCTGGAGATAGGGAGGACACTCATGGTAGGAAAATGTTAGCTTAAAACCAAAGGAAACTCCAAGACAAGACCAAGCAACAAATGGGGCTAATTCTGGGAAAAATTGCACAATTGCGGTTCTCAGAGGTGAGTGGCTTCATGCTGGAACTATGGATTACATAGTCACAACAGTCAGTGAGGATGGTTTTCTAACTGGAACTGCACAATGTCTAATTCAGTCTGGGCACAGGGTAGGAGAGACTACATATTGCACAGTGTCAGTGGCCAAGACTATGAGTCTGGCTCCTAGAAATGCATAATGCATAGCTGGAGCTAGGCGACGACAGCCTCTACACAATTATAGAAGCCAAGGTTGAGGTCGTGAGCTCCTAGAATGCATAATGCATACCAGGGAAAGCAAGACCTAGGAAAGGGGAGCCCAAATCTTCCTAAGGGGAGTGTGAAATCAGGAAAATCTAAAGGGTGGTGTGATTCTAGGTGCAGATATGACTAAGTGATAATGCATGGAAGTGAAACAAGTGGAGGAATCAATCAAATTGAGGGACAATGAAGCATGTGAAGAGAGTCGCCACAATGACGACTATTAGTGCAAAAATGGGGTAATGCATGCAACACTTGGGAAAGGAAATGAAAAATTTGAAAGAAGACTGCTATAACCTAAAAAAACTTAAAACACTAATAATAATTCAAGAAAACAAGTGAAACACCACTCTCACAAAGTAAACAAGCAGAAGTGACACAAAAAGTGGCAAAAGACTAGAAAAGAAAGACTTACCCAGAAAAGCGACAATGTTTGCACCGAGGGTTCCTTGATCTCCTCGGAATGCCAAATATCCAATATATAATGTGACAATGAGCTCTAAAAGTGTTGATTAAATAGATTTAGTCAATTTAGGGTTTACGATGCGAAGGCCAAAAATCAAGGAAAGGTGACACTTGGCACTAGTTTCCAAAATAACTCAATTGCCTCCTTCAAACTGTTAAAAATAGATACCAATTTTATAGGGATGATTTTTTTATTTTTTATTTTTTATTTTTTGGGAAACGATACCATGCATTACCTAGAGAGATTCCACAATTCTGGGGAGAACCAGGCAACTCCCTAGTTCATGTACTGAGCAACTTCTGAGTATAAATCTTTTTCATAGTTTATCGGTTGAGTGGCTCTGGGATGCCTCTCATGCTCTGCGCAATTTCCCAACTGAAGGCGGGCTATCAACTAGCACTATGCAATTCTTGAGCCCAAGGCTCACTGTCTACCTAGACTGGGCAATTCCTGAGAGCAAGGCTAGTTGCCCTCAAGGATTGTGCGGTTCTCTACGACAAACCTAAAACTAGATGAGAACCAAGTCTAGAGATCGACTTCTGGGTTAGAAAATAATTCAGGTAAGAAAACACAAGCCATGATGCAAAAGATGACGCTCAATCAAAGCAAAAGTAACTAGACCAGTGAGGGATGATTTGTTGTGATTTAGAAGGGAAGCTCCAAAGCGAAGCATAGGAAAAATTTTGGAGGGTGGTTATAGTCGGTACAACAAGTTCCCTTCATGAAAAATATATCAATTTTCACATGATAATATCCCTACACAAAGAATTGAACTGATATCAAGGAGGGGAGCAAGTTACACATAGTATCATTCTCTAGAATTTACTACAATATAAAAAATACATTTGCTTACAATTATAACCATGATTAAAGTAAAATTAAGTAAGCATCATAAGCACAAGAAAATACTTATCTAAAGTTGTCCAATGTTATCAAGTAATTTGGGGAGTCTTTTATACTCAACCATAGGTTGATCTCTACATATAAATATCTTAGATAGCCACCCCACAACTAGGCCATGATATATAAGGGAATGGGAAACACTCATGAATTTTGGATTAGTGAAGTAAACTCTCCTTCATGGCTATGAGATAATCAAATAACTCCTATATCCTACTGAGTTATGGGCATTTGTGATCTCCAGATGCCTCTTGGTTGGCTAGCAAAACTGTTAGGGAAATTCCTTCCCTATTCCACAGTTGCTCAACGAAAAGGAAATTTCTTTCTTTTTTCTTATTTTGTTCACCTAACACACATCAAATATTTACCATGTGACCTCATCTACATTCCAAATATCTTCTACAAGTGTTTAGAAAGAAAGTTCAATGTTGTTAAGCTTAGAACACATTCATAATGATCTAATTCATGACATGTTATTTTATTGATATATTTTGGCACATAAATCACATTTGATTAGCTTAGAATTCCATATAAAAAATTCCATTTAGAATGACTACATTCTACTCGCAGATTCTTTAACCTCACATTTATGCACCTCTATATTGATTTTTGAATAATTGAATCTCCCCATGAATAACTGTTCCTCCCATTTTTCCATTTCCAAATCCCACTCATGGGTCAACTCACAAAATTTGAAATGGGTACTTTCCCACAATGCCCATTGAAGTTTGAGGGAACTTCTCAACCACCACCTAACCCCAATAATTGTGGTAGGTGGTTGATTTAGCAACCCAATTCTTCATTAAAAGAACTATGAGATAGCAGGAAGGTCAAATGACAATCTCAAATACAAATTTTTGGACATAAAGTTTGTGGTGGGGTTTTTATAGAAATTGTGAACAAAACTAATTCCCACAACCCCACCACTAGATCCCACTCACGGTATCCATCCGTATCAATTCCTACATTCACAGTTAGCTATTAAAGATTTTTAATTAACATAGAAATATTTAGATACACATTATTGTTATGTTATCTAGTTTTGATTCATTGTAATGATGACACATCAATACCTATAGAGGAAGTCACAACATAATTAATTATAGTGATCTTTACCATCAAAATGGGCACATTACAATCCCCACTTCATTAAAAGAACAACATATTCAATTGTTTCCTATTTAATTAATTAGACTTATGCAGGAACGCAAAAAAATATAGAAATACACATATACACAAAGATGCAAGAGAAATAATACTTCATTTCATTAATATCAAGGAACTGAAATATGCTTACATACAAAAATGGAAAAAAAATAGCTTGGGCAATGGTAGCTTATCTCTAAGAAGAGATGTGGCAGCTACATGCCTCTGGACTGTGTTACAATGAGGCTCGAAGGCCTATTTATTATTGAGAAACAACGTAAGACCCTAAACATCCAAAAACCTAACCCTAGGAGATGAAATACCAAAACTATGGGCCCCATTTGGGTAAATTCATACATCAATTTCCCAGGTCGTAACTTTTGCATACAATCTTTATTTGAGGTGCACAATACCTTGTTACAAATATATATATAAGGAATACAACTTTCGACTACAAACATAAATTAAAGTCTCACGTTTTCCTGTTAGGGCCTCAAAATGGCTCTCGAAGTTTAAGACCCAAAAAACACCCAAAATAGTAAATTGTACTACAATTAAGGAAATTGAAAACTAAAAGAACAATTGGTGGTGGTCCAAGTGGAATAGGTGGGTAGCGACCAACATCCACCTGGATCAGTCTTCCCCCCTTAGGAAGCAATTTTTCCCATTGCATTGAGTGACTCCATGATGTGGGGAAGCTTGTGTTGAACTTGGTCCTTCACGAGCCACCTGCCTTGGTGCAAGAGTTGGCCAACTTTGACAACCCGATATAATTGGATATTTTTTTGGTGAGTAGTCTTTATCTATGGGTCCATGATTCGATTAGTTATGGGTTGTTCCATTCAGTCTGGTTTTAATTCTATTGGTGTGAGATGTTCTGCAATCTCTAATGTGTCTAGTAATGGTGGAAGGTATGGTTGAAGGCAGTCAAAATTGAACGCTAAGTGTAGGCCAAGAATGGTGGAATTTTGAGCTTGAAGGAATTGTCCCCTACAACCTTAGTGATGTTGTAAGCCCCATATTGGAGTGGGTTAAGCTTGCTCTGGTACCCAACAAGGTGCTCCTTCTTCAAATGTAACCAAACTTTGTCACCCACTTGGAACTTGTGTGGCACTCGATGCTGATCATGATGGTCCTTGAACTTATCGTTGGCTTTGTACAATATGTAGTGCACCTACTGGTAGAAGTTTTGAATGCGCTTAATGAATTTGTTAGCCCTTCCAAATTTAGACTGGACATGAGTTGAATATGCTAGAGTCACTACAAATGGTATCACTACACCAATGGGACATAGTGGCTAGAATCCCAATCCTGCCTGAAAAGAGTTGTGTCCAGTTCAGCTATGGAGAGCTTTATTGTAACTGTGCTAGACATAGGGGAGGCTTTCATCCCATTTGCATGGATGCTTTGAGTTGTACATGTGTAGATTGTGTATAATCATCCTGTTGACGACCTTTGTTTAGCCATCATTTTGGGGGTGGAAATTCGTGGACTTCTTGAGATTAGTATCGAGCATTGACAAGGGACTTGAACAAAATGTACATAGGAATCTATTGTTCCAATCTGATATAATTGACTATGGGATCTCAAAGTGTACCCACACTCATTCAAAGAAGAGCTTAGTAGTGGATTATGTTGTCTAGTTGGATCAATCCAAAAGTGTTCTAACAATCCTAAACAAGATTTGCTTTAGCCTTGAATGCGAGCTATTTGCAATCAGAAGAATTTAAATATCCCATGCACTGGGCAAGACCATAAATAATACTATTTTTGTTTACCGTTGAGAAACAATACTAGAGGTATTGAATCCGGTGGCATACACATTGTTCATCAATGAATCTAAAACCTTGTTTAGATTACGCTGAAATGCACTACCATTTGTATATGTATAATTGCCACTATTTCCACAACCTCTCCAAAGAGTAGAAGTCATTGGGTTAGCTGCTGCAAAGCGTATACATTTACATAGAAAAAGTATAATTAAAACACTTCTCACTACTTGTTTCATCGCCATCTCCATACCCAACTACTCCTTTTTTGTGCCTCGCCCCAGTTCGAGCAAACGACATGGATTGTAGGAGCCACTCATATAATCCATTTTATATCCATTTTATTAAAGTCTCCTCAAATCTGGACATGGGCATCCCAAAGAGTTTTTCTACCTCCTCGATGTTTCTAATAGTGAAGTTGTATATCCATTTCACTAAAGCTTCCTCAATTCTGTATATCTGTTGTCCTGAAGGGGTTTCTACGTGCAGAAGATGGAAGGAGCTCGGTATTGTAACTGTCATGGAAAATTAGATGCATCATATAGTTGCTTGGAAGTACACATAAATATTCAACTAAATCTGTTGCGAATGGAAGGAAACCTCTCTGGTCCGCTGTTTCGGGTTGTCTTTGTTCACAACTTGAGAATACTCGCAGCTTAATCAAAACTTTGAGATGACCAAAAGTTCCTAAACAAGTTGCGAAGCGCTGATTAGTTGAACAGTTTTTGGTGCGTTTGTATGAGAAAGACGTTTGTGAATAAGTTATCATTTGAAGAATGATTATATCACCTTAATAGTGATTATATCACTTGGGCAACAGATCAAGAATGATTATATCACCTTAGTAGTGATTATATCACTTGAGCAACGAATATGGTGTTTATTGAGTATTTTGAATGTTTTCAACGCCTTGGCGACTGAACACATTTTCATACATGTGCGCAGGTCTATGGAAGTACATTGTGTAACCTCTATGGTTTTCTAGATTATGGGATATTATGGTAAGTATCATTGAATGAGTTTTGACACCTTAAAAGGAAATCAAACCTACCCATGGAAACCATGAAAATAAGCACTTTTAAAGTTATTCAAAACTACAATTTCAAATTAACTTATCTAAGCGAAGGGCCTTTAAAGTGTCAAATAAGTACGAAAAAAAGTATGACTGAGGTAATTTGGTGAAACTGCTATAAAAAGGCATAAGAAAAATCTTGAGGGGGTGATGAAATTAGTTTTTGGATTTCAAAGCCTTCTTCCAAGTGATTTTTCATGAACCTTCTAATTGTGAAATAGGAAGAGTAAGATGGTGAGAAAGAAATATTTTGTTGAGTGATAAATTTAGATATGGAATTAATATTTGATTACTAAATTTAGATATAGAATTTTTAGATATCAAAGAATAAGAATATAGGTGAAGTTCAAAGATAAGGATTAATATTTTTGATGTGAAGCATGTGTTTAGTTTGGTTCAAATTTTACTCTTCACAAGTTAATTTTTTTGATGTGAAAATGAACATCTTGATGAATGATCGATTCGTGGGGCACTTCATTTCGACCCTTCATGGCTCAAATCTCTTGAGCCTATGGGTTATGGGCCCACATTTGAGCTCTTCTTCTTCCACTATTGGACAACAATGAACTTAGGGACATGATTTATCTAATATCCAAACACCAATGATGGTTTCACATACACCACATCTTCCAACCATATTCCATCACACGCATGTTTCTTGACACAATTATTGGGTGAAAACACCGACAGGTCATTCTACTTGGTCGAGGGTGAGCATATCAACTATTCATTTCCCTCACAACTATCGTTTGGTACCAGGCCTAACCAGCCGACTAGGCCCCGTCTGATTTGGAAGTCGGACTAGTCTGACTCTTTTTCATTTCTCTACAATTTTTTTAAGGGCCCGAATGATTGACTAGTTCTGACTCATGCTAACTAGACTCCATCCCTTCCATAATTTGTGTAGAAGCATAAAAAAATTCCTTGAAACCCTCATGGCCCTAGGCTAACACACACTTATACATGATATTAAACAACATTATTATTGAGGAATAAAATACAAATCACAAGAAAAACCAAAAATAACATAATCATACATGCAATAGATACATATTAAAGGAAAAAATAGGGATTACATATGTCATTTCTCAAGGCCTTAGGCCTCTTTTCCTAATTACATCATTCTCGACCCTCTATCTGTAATGCATTTGCAGGAAGATTATATAAAAAAATTATCCCTAAGAAAATGAAACTTGTTCTGACCAACTAATTGCCTTTTAGATGCTTCTAAATATTAAATTTACATTCAAAATTAGTATAAATTTGTGTCATCCTCCTTAACTGCCACACTTCTTTTTCTAGAAGTATCTTCAACTAATTTCTATTTGGGATGGGGTTAATGCTCCTGAATCATACTCCCACGCTTGAAATATTCGATGGTCTCTTGATCATGTGCTTCATTACTGCATCTTGTCTTCTACAACCTCAGTCTTCTGTCGCCACATGTATCTCTGGGCTTCTCCTCATGTAGGGAGATGCAAGTACGCATACCCCATTCACACCTCATAGGATCTCTTCCTCTGGATTATAATTTTGGCATCGTAGTTCACTTCATCTAGAACCTTTTGAGACTCCTCCTATCACTTTGTAGTTTCACATTTTCCCACTTCTTTTGACAATTCTACCAAAAACCATAGTTATGGAATTTCCCTCCAACAGGGATCTCCACTTCTCCCAGTGCTCTGATACAACTTGATGAAAGATCAATTCCTCAGGTGCTTCATTTCAACCCCTGGTGGCTTAAATCTCTCGAATGTGTGGGTTATGGGTCCACATTTGATCTCTTGCCCTATCATTATCACACAACAATGAGCTCAAGGTCGTGATTTATCTCATACCTAAACTCCAATGATGGTTTTGCCTAGGCTACATCTTCCTGTCATATTTCCTCATGTGTAAATTTCTTAGCACAATTCTTGGGCAACAACACCCATGAGTTATCCCACTAGGTTAGGACTTAGCACCTCAAATAGATCACGAATTGGCTTCCTTTTCATTTCCCTCATGGATACCAACTGGTACCTAGCCCAACCAACCAACTGGGCCCTGCTGGAGTCAGAGCTCAGTCCAGTTAGACTCTTTTTCATTTCTCGATGACTTTGCTGAGGGCCCAATTGGTTCACTAGTTATGACTACACTATTTGTTTCTATGGTCATTCATGCTCGCTAAACTCCATCCATTCCACGACCGATCATGCTTGCTAAACTCCATCCCTTCCATACTTTGTGCAGAAGCGTCACAAATTTCCTTCAAACCCTCATGTCCCTAGGTCAGCACACACTCAGACATGATATTAAACAATATTGTTTGCAAGGAATAAAATATAGCTCACAAGAAAAACCAAGATTAATAGAATTAAAACATACAAATAGTAGAGATATATTCGAGTAAAAAACATGGATTACATATGTGATCACTCAAGGCCTAAGGCCTCTTTGCCTAATTACATCATTCTTAGCCCTCTACCTCTAACACATTTGTAGGAAGATTATATATTAAGATGATACCTAACGGAATGAATCCCGTTCTCGCTAGCTAATTTACTTCTGGAAGCTTCTAAATATTATATTTACATTTAAAATTTACAAAAATTCATGTCGTCCTGCTTAGTTGTCATTCCATTCTTTTTGGAATCATATTGAACTTACTTATGATTGGGATGGGGTCAATGCCCCTGCATCAAACTCCCACACTTGAAAATTTCCATGGTCTCTTGCCGATATTCTTCATTATTTCATATTTTCTTCTATAACCTCGAGCTTCTACCTCCACATGTATCTTTGAGCTTATCCTCACATAGTGAGCTACAGCTACACATCCTCTACTGTCACATCACCAATCTCCTCCTCTGCCTTGGACTTTTGGCATCTCGGTTCACTTCCTATGGAACATTTTGAGCTTCCCATGCTAACTTTACAGTTGCAAATTTTCCCACTTCTTTCGAAAATTGTACCCACAACAGCAACTGTGGAATTTCCCTCTAGCAAGAATCTCCACTTCTTCTTATGCTCTGATACCAGTTAATGAATGAATGATTCCTAGGGTGTTTTATTTTGACACTTGGTGGCTCAGATCTCTTGAGCTTGAAGTCTATTTGCCCACACTTGATCTCTTCCTCTACCATTATCACAAAACAGTGAAATCGAGGTTGTGATTTCTCTCATATCCGAACTCCAATTATGATTCTTGCACAGGCCACATATTTCAGCCATATTCCCTCATGCACAAGCTTGTCAACATAATTCTTGGGCAACAACACCCATGGGTCATTCCACTTGGTCGGGCATCAATAGCTCAACTAGAATAGGGTTCAGCTTCCTTTTCATCTCGCTCGCAACTATTGACTGGTACAATGCCTAACTAGACGACTTGGCCCCACTTGAGTCAGAGGTTGGGATAGTCAAACTCTTTTTCATTTCTCCATGAATTTGTTGAGTGCTCGACTGGTTGAATGGTTTTGACTATGTCATTTTGTTCCATAGCTAATCACACTGGCTAGACTCCATCCATTCTATGACTAACCATACTCACTAGAATCCATCCCTTCCATACTTTGTGTAGAAGCATTACAAATTTTCTTGGAACCCTCATGGCCCTAGGCCAAAACACAATCGAACACTATATTAAACAACATTGTTGGTGAGGAATAAGATATGACTCACAGTAAAAACCATAAATAACATAATTTAAACATACATGTAGTAGATTTATAATAGAGACAAAAGCAGGGATTACATAAGTGGTCGCTCAGGGCCTGAGGGCTATTTACCTAATTACATCGTTCTCAACCCTCTACCTCTAACACATTTGTAGGCATATTATATAACGCAATTATCCCCAACAGAACAAATCTCATTTTGGCCAACTAATTGGCTTTTGGAGGCTTCTAAATATTAAATTTAAATTCAAAATTAGCAAAAGTTTGGTTCCTCCTCCTTAGCTGGCATGCTGATCTTTCTAAAAGCATGTTGAATTGATTTCTGTTTAGGGTGGGTTTGATGCTCACGCATCACATTTACGAATGACACATGTATGCTCATTCATGGAGCATGGATATTCACTAATCTTGTGAGTTTCAATACCACTTCTAAACTTGATCTAGTTACACAGGTTGTAGATAGTGGATGAACATCAAAAAGTAGCATTGACCTAAAGAAAATATGATAAAGACACCATCCATGGATCACAAGGTACTCATAGCCTTCTTTAATCAAAATATTAAATTTGAAATGAAGTTAAAACTCTTCATTTGTACTCCTAGAAGAAAAGTAGTTAGTTTGGTGCATTTGAATGTGTATAAGCCACTTAGAGAGAAAGTTGCATTATTGGAAAGGGAATAATGTTGATCAAATCTAACAACTAGAATTTTCTACATGCAAAATTTTATACCTAAATAATAAAATTGTCACTAGATAATGAATTTGAACCATGAAAGAGAAGCTAAAGGGGGTGAGTACGAATAGAATTTTTAGCAAAATCTTATGCAAAACAAAACTAGAGATTACTAAAATAAAGATTACTAGTGAGTCACCCACTACTGTCCTCTTGATGCTACTTTGTGTGACATTGGAAGTAGTAACTAATCAATAGTGATTGCACGTGGAGAGGAATGGAATTGTGAAGTATGTGAGAATATGCCTAAATAGTATGTTGGCTATCAACATAACCATAAGATTTTCTAGATATGTGGGCTTGAGTGGAATTGTAACCATGCTCTTATATTTGGATAAGTTTGGATATGTTTAATCTGTAGATGTTGAGTGATCCAAATGGAAAATGGCATCAACCCATGGTATTCATCCACCCATCCACCCATGGAATTTACCCATGGTATTGTAAGTGGAATCCACCCATGGTATTTATCCACCCATGGTATTCATTTGCCCATGGTATTTTCCCATGGTATTGTGACATCCACCCATGGTATATATTGACCCATGGTATTGTGACATCCACCCATGGTATTCATTCACCCATGGAATTGAACCGTGCTATTGTAACTGAAAAATACTATAAGTAACAAGTTGCATTTTGTAAAAGGACAGATGGTCCGCCATAATGTACCCTTTATAGTTATTATCAGTTTTAATAAAAAGTTTCTTTATGATTTTATTTACCGTGTGTTCTGTCATTTTCTTTCTAGCATTGCAATTCTTCAGATCTTGGGGGCTTGCCCCATAAGATCCATTTCAATCTTTTAGATCTTTGGGGGCTCGCCCTAAGATCTGGATCAGTGGTATCAGAGCAAGTTATGATTCCATGGGAATGAGGGTTTGATGCATATTTCAGTTTCAAATTTTGCAGCAATATTCAAGAAACTTCAGGCATGTGCTACATCCTCCACAGAGCATTTTCTTGGGCCAAGCGGGAAATTTTTTTCTTTTTTCATTTTTTTGTAGAAATTTTTTTGGGCGGCGACTTTACAGATCAGATCTGAAACAGTTGGTACAAAATTTACAAAAAAAAAAAATACCATACCTAGATTCCATGCGAAAAAATACCAAAATTCAAAAAAAATCGATCGAATCAGAGTCTGGATCAGGGAGACATCGCTGATTTAAAATTAGCAATGTTGTAGATTTTTTTCTGACGACAATTGTTGGACGATGAATCTCCTATAATGTTTTTCAGTTTTTATGCAGAATTTCAAAGCAATGATTACAGACCTGAGTTCCTCTCGACAAATCACCCAATTTCAAAAAAAAAATGGACCGAATTCGGATGTGGGAGATATCGCTGATTTAAAATCAGCTATGTTTTCAAAACTTTTGTGACGGCGGAACGCTTGCAGCGCGAGTATGAGATTCCAGAGTGTCCAGATAAGGATTTCCAACACATGGGAAGATGCAAAATGATCCTTCTGTTTCCAAAAATAGGTTATAATAAATATTATGAGTTATATTGACCGAGTTATGTCCATTTTAATTCTGGAGCAACATTTGGAACGGGTTCCCATTGGAGACATGCCCTCCCACCCCACTTTAGTAGGCACTTGCTTCACATTCATCAGTTTCATCATCATAGCATTCAGCTTGGGTTATTTGGAGACATGCCCTCCCACCCCAAGCCATGTAGGCACCTGTAACTTCATTAACAAACAACATCATGGTTATGGGTCAACTGCACAAAATCCTTGTCATCGAAGTCCATTTGCTATGACGCACACTACTAGTATCACAGTTGTTCACAAGGATTACAAGGTATCTCTATCCTCTGATCTTCATTTGTCATGGTTATGGGTCATGCACAAACCCACATTTCATCGAAGTCCATTTGCTAAGTTGTACACTGTCAATATCACAGTTGGTCACAAGCATTACAGGGTATCTCTATCCTCGGATATTTGTTCATCATGGTTATGGGTCATCCACAAACCCACAAAAACCACACTTCATCGAAGTCCATTTGCTAGGCCGCACACTGTCAGTATCACAATTGGTCACAAGCATTATAGGGTATCTCTATCATTGCATCTTCGTTCATGATGGTTATGGGTTAACCACATAAAACCCTTCTCTTCAGTGGCTCTTCATATTTAGCAAAGGCTTCGCAGGAGGGAACTTCACACAATGAGGACCATTTCTTTTTAAGGAGGGAGGAATGATTTGAATGGAAAATGGCATCAACCTATGGCATTCATCCACCCATGTTATTCATCCACCCATGGAATTTACCCATGGTATTTATCCACCCATGGTATTCATTCGCCCATGGTATTTTCCCATGGTATTGTGACATCCATGGTATTCATTCACCCATGGAATTGACCCGTGGTATTATGACATCCACCCATGGTATTCATTCACCCATGGAATTGACCCATGGTATTGTGACATCCACCCATGGTATTCATTCACCTATGGAATTGACTTGTGGTATTGTAACTGAAAAATACGATAAGTAACAAGTTGCATTTTGTAAAAGGATAGATGGTTCGCCACAATGTCGCCTTTATAGTTATTATCAGTTTTAATAAAAAGTTTCTTTGTGGTTTTATTTAGTGTGTGTTCTATCATTTTCTTTCTAACATTGCAATTCTTCAGATCTTGGTGGCATCCCCCATAAGATCCATTTCAATCTTTTAGACCTTGGGGGGCTCGCTCCAAGATCTGGATCATTGACTAATCTAAGAATGTTGTGAGAGGCAAAGTGGAAGATGTTGTGTAACAAGGAGTAATCTCTTTGTCATAAATTCCAAAGTTACAATATATAATCATGGAGTTTAATGATGTTCAGGATAATATTGTAAATGGATCAATTAAAGTAGTGGACAAAAGGGAATTCACTTAATGTAGGGGAAAAGTGGAGATTCAACATTGCCTTGAGTGACTCTTATTACAGATTATTGGGATATGAGGAAATCACTTTACCTCCAATATTTATAGATTTCCATGTAATTAATTTGTTTTATTAGTTATGCATGAAATGTGTAGTTAAAGTTTTTAGAGCAAATAGTTTGTGTATAAAGCAATTTTTTGAAAGTGACGAGGAATCGAAAATATGAATACAAATTTGTTTTAAGTCTTATTTTTTTCTCTTATGGTTTCATATGTTTTTATTATTTATTTTTATTTAATTTATGCTATTTATTTTTAATTAAAAAAAACAACATTTAATTTTATAAAAGTTTACCACCCAAATTAGGATTATATACACCTATATATTTCTATGAATTCTAATTAATTATAAGCATTTGGTTAAGAAAATATGCAATTTGTTATGAGAAGTAAATTTAATTATTAAATTAGCTACCCTCCTCACTATAATTTACTTTTAATAAGGTCTTTTTATCAAGAAACTTTGTGAGTAAGAATATTTTTTTTAATATTGTAATCCACTTGTTTCTAATCTTCTCCATAGATGAAAGTGATTTGATAAAATTTCACAATAATATATCTTATATTTTATGTCACTTTATATTGATGATAACGATTTAGATATTTACTTATAATAATGTATTTTAAATTTGTAATTTTTGTGTATTAATGAGACTGATTTACATAATCATTCCCAATAATAACTATTAAATTTGTGTAAAAAATTGAAATTGATGATGTTTAATTTTTTTAATAATTTTTGGATTATAAAACTTTTCAAATAGAATCTTAAATATATTCACTTTATAAAACTTTCTTTAACATTTGTAATACATATTTAAAATTCTAATTATATTAGTAATACATATTTAAAATTCCAATTACAATTATTAAAATGAAAAATTATGATTTTAATAAATGGATCCTTATAAATAATGACTTAAGCACATCCATATCAATAACCTACCCAAGTTGACACCAGTAATCTAAAAGTAAAAACTTGAAATATCCATGCCTGCACCAATAATGATTATGATCACCACAACCCTTACACTAATGTTTCTACTGCACATGACACAACAGGATATGGGAAACAACAAAAGAAACCAAACAATGTTTGGAAATGGAATGGCCACTATAGCAATGCAGGTGTATCATGTGTATACATAACGTACTATTAAAAAATGTAACATGGGGCAGCATAGCAACTCCTTTTGCAATGATATAAATATTATTTAATTATAATTTTCTTTGTGTAAGCTCACTCGTTATTTTACTTCATTAATGCTTTTTATTTCAGGTTTATAAGATAAATAGTCTAATAAGTTTAAGTTTTTATTGGTTTATATTTTAAAATTCGTTCATAATATGGCAAGATTTCATATTTAGTATTCAAATTTTATACTAAAAGAAATATATGTATTGTATGAAAAATAATACATCAATTTCAGAAAAAATAAAATTTCATATAATTAAACACAATTTTTATAAATAAATTTTTTATATTTAGAAAATTAATTCATCTATTTATATTTCATTTTTTTTAATATCATCTTCAATTTATTGTGTAAGTATTTTTGTTCATTCTTTGAACTGAACAAATTGTTATTTTTTCAAGTTTACATTGTCACTAATAGATAATGAGTTACATAATTAACTTAAACCCACTCATAAATATAAAATATGAGTTATTAACGATCACTAAATTAATTCGTTAAAAAAATTATCACTAAATTAATTGAATGTTATTTTTTTCTACGTTAAGACTAACCTAAGTACCCAGGGGGATTTGAACCGGTGACCTATCGCAAGGAATGCGCACCCAATCACCGTCAATCCAAAGCCCCGTGGGCTTTATTTTTTAATGTTAATCACTTATCAATAAATTAATTAAGAGATTAGTTAAATACATTTTTCCCAAATAATTACACATTATTCTCTAACCACCTAATCATTACACATTTTTTTTTAGTTAAAATTTATATTAGAAATATCTCCTCACTGGTGATCTTTCATTTTATTATCAATATAGTCAAGTCTCATTATCAATATAGTCAAATCTCATCACTCATTTGAATACTAACTGCATTAAGATGTATTTTAACAACTACAAAGGAATTTGAACCTGATGTATAGTTTCCTTCAAACCTTGTTATTTTTACTATTGTTATTTATAATTATTTATTATTATTTATCTTTGGGATTTATATTTTCTATGTTGTTATTAGAGTCTTAATGATTTTTTCTATTGTTTTATTAAAAGGTGATGTAGGAGCATCCGAACACCCTTCATTAAAATCAGAATTCAAAGCTGTGAAAGAGGAAATGTGGAGAATCTTTTTAAATCGAGGCAAATCCTAGTTAAACAAAACTAAATTAATGGAATTCATAAGGAATGATTGAATACAATTATCTGCCATGTATGCGAATAGAGAGGTTTAGAGGTTTGATTGAGTGATTTTAGGTGATTTATAGGAGGAAATAGTGGATCTTAGATGATGCACGTTTTTGTAATTTTCTATATAAAGAGTGTATGTTGTGTGATAGAGAGAGAGAGAACACAATATAATCACAGGGGTAATTTGTGAGTTCAGGTCGGGATGCCTTAGCCTCTAATCGAGTTTTGTATATATATGAATATATGTGTTACTGTATATCTGCGTGTTATCTGAGTTTTCTGTGTCTGTGTCTTTATATATACATTATTTCCTATAAAATTGTTAAATATGTGTGTAAGAGTGTAAAAGACGAAGTTCCTATGAATTTTGCCTCAAACAGCCTATGGCAGAGTTAAATGTGTGTTGAACGTGAATTCCACCAATAAGCGAATAATAACCATTGGATTAGAGAACTGATCAACGAAGGAGAAGAGTTCCAATCGCAATTGGAGTCCATTGATCAATATAGCGAGAACGGTCAGATCATGTAGATCAATGGATAATATTGGTGGAATAGATCTAACGCTCATTGCATGGCAACAGATATTGAAGTCTAACTCTAAAAACAGACCCGAGAAAATCATTAAAACGAGT
This sequence comes from Pinus taeda, assembly GCA_000404065.3. Classification (NCBI taxonomy): domain Eukaryota; kingdom Viridiplantae; phylum Streptophyta; class Pinopsida; order Pinales; family Pinaceae; genus Pinus; species Pinus taeda. The sequence continues at coordinate 46,489 of APFE030081869.1, read as the reverse complement.
TTAATGTCCATGAGGGATCAGACCGTCTATTTAATGGCGATCAGACGCATATCTCATGCCAACAAGTGCAATTGTTAATTCCAAAAACAGATGCAATAAGGTTTTATACAATGGGTTTAAAACCTTGTTGAGTTCTGGCCATCGAGACAGTTCGTTGGATGAGTGATCGGACGGTAATCGCACTTAAAAGTGCACGTAGGTTAACATTTCTGGTGGACCCGATATGTTATCAAAGAGGCTTTAACTTTATATAGGTTACCGTCTTAAACATCGAAGTGGGGCCGGCGATGCTCGATAAAGTTATATTGCAATTGCGGGTTTTTTTTGTTTGGTTGTAATTCAGCAGTTTGCTTCTTCCAATGTATACGTAGACCCATAACTGAAAGGTCCACGCCCGTAAATTATATAAAATGCAGCGTTGCTATATTAAAACAACTTTGCTGTCATCAAAAAGAAAAAATAATAAAAAATTAAAAAATGAAAATCATGACACTAAAAACATTTTATGATAAGTTTTTTGAGAGATATATTTAAAATGAAATTATGTCTAAAATATTTAAAATATATATATATTTTAATTAAATCATAAATTTAATATATATATATATATATATATATATATATATATATATATATATATATTCATTAAAACATTAGTGAGATTGAAAAGCAAAGCCACCTAAATATTGAGATTACAATAAATTTTATTTTAAAAATATTTATGTTATGGTTACATTTTTAAGTTTGTATCATATGATGGCTTTCTCTTATTTAATTTTAGTATTGAAAAATGCATATTTTTAGTTTTATAAAATTATACATTATTTATTTTATATTATAATGAAAAAATATATAGGTATATATTTTATTTATATTATAATAATTTAAAAAAATATAATATATATTTTATTTATATAATAAAAATCTTATAATTATTTTAATATAAAATAGTAGAAATTATTACAACAATATTATACTGAATGAAGAAAAAATGAACTAGCGAGTGGGTAATGCATGTAGTGAAGTTGCTGGTGGGTATGAAAATGTATTTGTTCCAATGCGACCAACTGAAACTGCTGGTTAGGGATCAACCGCAAAGACTTAATATAATAATGAAACTGAATCTTTATCACTATTTATTCACACTACTAATTAACATATCGCTCAGGAACAAAGAAAAAATGAACTTACTGATCCAAAACTATATAAACTGGTGCAAGGGGACAACGATTGGGATGTATTTAACAGTTGACGATAAGGCGGGAAAGACTCGACTTTCGTCAATGTCACTTTCGATAGGCGTGAAAGAGGATCGAACCTGGAACCTATCGCATAGGTGGCCAGAGCTTAAAAGGTTTCCTTCACGGATTGCGTGATGTGCGCAGGCCACACACGTCTATCGCTAGTAGCTGGTTGAGAGCGACACGTTAATTTTTTTCTCCGCCCATTTGGTTGACAAAACCACCGAAAACGAAAATGCCGCGTTCATTTGATCGCCGCCCATTTGACCAAAGTAAGGTGCGAGACCTTAAAAGTTTCAATCACCGAGTGTGTGATGTGGCACGTTTTAATCTCTATCATTTGGCAACGCTTAAAGAAGGAAGGTTCAGTAGGCATCGTCAATTAATCACAAGAATTGTACGCTGCCATGAATTGTATTGCATTGTATAGCCCACATGCCGACAATTTCGTACTGCATAGGAAATATTTGTAATGTATGGCAGCTATTTTGTACTGGGTGCCAACATTCCATAACAGAATCTTGGTGTGGAGGAGCAGAGCTCCGCCCCTTTGCAGTGGCCATGGGGAATGTCCCTCTTAGAATTGTGAAATACATTGAAGATATACGTTGGAGAGGTCTTTCTGTTTTTTCTAAAACATTCTCGCTCACATGTTATTTCCTTATATTTTATTGTGTAACCAGATAAGATTAGAAAAAGAAATAAAATGTTTTTTTAGTGCCATAGTTAAATATAGTTAAGAGATTGGTTCGAAAAGCGTCGACAAATGTCTTTCTATATGTGATTTGGGCCGAAGCTCTTCTTATAACTTTGATGGATCACAGAAGCCTCAATTCTACAAAGGTTAAGTTTTATTTTTTTTTTATTTTTATAAAAGTTATAAGTTTGATATTTTAGAGGTTTTTTTATAGTTTTTGTATGGCTAGCCTATTTTCTATTAGTAATGGGGATTGATATGACATTCTCTTGAATTATGGTGGTCAATCACAACAAATCAATTTTTGTGAGGCATAACTTTTGCATACAAATTTTGATTGACTTCTTTCTTTTGTCCCTAAAAATAACACTTCGTGCTCAAGCAGACAAGTTTTACCCCCAAAAAATGTCACTTAACATCTCAAAATGACCCCTAAAGGTTTTAACCTCAAATTATCTAAACTATATGCCATCTCTATTTTCTTTACTCTAAAAACATTACGATGGACGACAAAGTATATACATATATAGTTTAGTGTTCTATGAAGAGAAAATCACGAAGTCTTCCTTCAAAATTTGAAGAATTTCAATCATGAGGATTTTGGTTCATAAATACATCAAAATGTAGATGATGAGGGAGGCATGTGGCTACCTTGGCCTGCCAACACTTGGAGGTTAAATTTAGAGAAATAAGGTGGATGTTCCTTAACTAGGTGCCCCCACAATAGTGCAAAAAAAAGGGAGCATTTAACTTATCTCCCAAAAAAAAAATTGCCTACAACAACCATCACATATGAAACATCATAAAATTTCATTGCTTCTTGCCATGTCACCTACAACATATAGCTATTGTCATGCTTTTTACAAATTTATTCTATAGATGAGAATTAATAGTTCTATTGATGGTGTTGGACCCGCCAACATTCAGGGGATCTCCCTAGTACGAAGTCCTAACTAGACCCCACATCGTTTGGAGTAGGAGTCCCAATAGTGGGTGGTAGTGTAATGCCTTAACCGCGGTAGCGCGCAGATGTAAATATGATAACTTTGGGTGGAATTAAGTGTGTGACCTTGCGGAGAGTCAAGTGCGATGCATGGAGGTTCTAACACATAGAGGGAAAAAGGAAGTGTGCCCCTTAGAATCCTATTATAGTACACATCTTGAAAGGAACACATAGGTGGAATGACATCACAAGCTAAGATGTGGAATAGTCCACAAGTTAAAGTGATGGATTAATCCAGCAACACACATCCAGCAAGATTCATGCAATTGCATACAAAGTAGTTCATAAGGAAATTCGTAAGTTAAACAACATACATTGCTAAATCAACAAGAATAGTCCAACTACAATAACAACATAAGCATGAAATCGTGAAACAACATACATTGCTAAAGCAACCAGAATAGTCCAACTACAATAATAACTTATTCATGAAAAGCGTGCTAGCTCTGTTATTATTATTATAAATGAAACTTCCATCCATGCATACACCATTGATGATCACTAGCCCTAATAGTGGAACATTACAGTCAATAACACCTTCCCCTCCAAATAAGTATACCCGTTCTATGTTGTGGAGAAGCAAAGGCTTATCACAATACTCCCAAGCCTTTTCTAAACCTAAGCCCAACCAAAATCTTGGTTCTCGAAAGCCCCTTCTATGAGTTATGAGGTTATATTTATAACAAAGGGTTGTGTGGCCCTTTACATTCCCCTTTGTAACTCTTTGACTATCCTCTTGACTCTTCAACTTCTTTACAAATAACTCATTACATAACATGATGACCTTTAACATTCCACTAATGACACTTGGAATTTCTCTTACAACATATCTACAAATAATAATATTTTCTACATGTACCCATGGAAGAAAAAATATGCTAGAGACAGCCTAATAAGACAAAACACTATGAATCTGAAGTTTGGGGAAAGACCAACTTGGAAACCTCCACTTGGTCCTTCTCAATCACTTACTGATACTAAGCTTGGTACAGTGTGATGATGTCCCCAAACTGCTTGATGGTGTCCTTCCGAGAGCGGACTCTTGCCTCCATAGCTTCTGGGAATATGGTCTTGGAACCTGTATCCAAGTCGTCCTGAAGCATTTGCAACATGGTCTTAACCATGACGAGGTAACCAATGTACTTTTGCATGTTATGTGTGATATGCTCCAAGTCATCCTTGGTGGCCTCTCACCTTAGCTACTCCATGTACCATTGATATCTAGTCGGACTTGGTTCTTGGGTCTAGCCTCGGTGAGGGAACCGATTGATGGGATCATATGCATTCTCACCATAACATCCAAACCCTTATACAACCATGCATATGAAGCTTGTATATTGCTGACGAATGGGGCAAGATGCTCATAGCTCTGCATCAACATCGAGACCTTTGCTTTCTCCAACTCTGCCTATGGCTCAATCTTCTCTAGCAAGTGAAGAGGGGCCTCTTTGTATCTCATTTTCCACTCTTGCACATGGGTAATGGAAACATGTATGCTCCTAAGAGTTTGAACAAACTCTTTGCTCCGTTGTTGTAAGTCATGCACGCAGACAACTGCTTTGTGCATGGGGACAAATCCATCATAGAGCTTCCACATAGTAGTCTCAAGTGTTGATACTTTAACATGTATCACTTTCCTCATCTCCCCCATTGCAAAAATTACGCTTTGCTCTCGAATTTGTTCTACCTCTTGCCTGGCATCCTGCAGGTTCTTTGCCAATTGTTCATTATTGATGAACAAGAACTTACCATTTGATATTGTGGCTCTTGTATAGGCCAAGTTGGCATCGACAAGGGTAGTTGGATGTTTCCTTGTATCTGACATAATCACCCTTTCCTTCATAAATGTAGGTGATGTGTGATTATCTAGAAAATTATTCCTTTGTGCCTATATAATCTTCTCATTCAACACTTCAAATGAAATATTTGATACATCCATGACCATATCATCATCAAGGAGAACAACCTCTCCTTACTCGCTCGGGACTGGTTTCGACACTAGAGGTGGTGGAGACTGAGAGATGACCTCGGGTGCTCTTGGCATAAGGTCAGCGTATTTATTTTGTGTCTCCTATTCCAACTTTATATATGTCACTTCAATGCATTTCTCAATCTACTATGCAAGCTCCCGATCCTGCACGTGGTCACCGTCTTCCTCAACTACTAGCTTTTCTGACTCCTCAACCTATATCGCCGTTGTTTGCTCCATCATTGTGCCTTGAATTTCTTATTCTTCCTATTTTTGCTTCTCTTCTCTTTCTATCCTCCTCAAATCTTTCTCTTCCTTCTACTTCTTCTCTATTTCTTGCAACATTAGTTCTACTTCCTACAACCTTTTCTTTTCTCTCTTCTTTCACTCTACTCTCTTTATTCATTGCTCCCTCTTTGCCTCTGCTGCTAAATCTACTTTCTCCATGATAGGAACTGCCCTCATCTTGTAGCTTTTCTCTACCCTGGGTTCTCGAAAATATTCCTCTTTCCCTTGTCATATGTTGGATTGATACTTATTGTTGTTGTTGCTATTTCTTTCTACACTCTTATTTCCTGTAGCACAACTTTTCAACTTGTGGCTATACTTAATGGCTCGTGGAGCTTGGAGTCATTGTAACAATACTTGTGAGTGTCTTCCTCGTGCCATTGAAATGTCTCGTGGATCCATGGATAATACACCTTCGCACAGTGGTTCTTGAAAATACTGTGGGGATCATACGGATAAAATTATTTGGTTCCGAACTTGAACTTCAATATCTCCTTAGCTTTAACATCTAGATATTTCAAGCTCTTAATCTTGTATAATCTGATCTGCAAAGGAAGAGTGGGCCATGGTGCTTTCTTCTTCCTATGCAGTCTTATTGATAACCCTATGGAGAGGTGAAATAAGACCTATTGCATGACCAACTTGTCCATGGAATACTTTGGTAGAATATCTAGAGTCTTTTCTCCGCCAAACACTCTGATGAAGATGGGATCGGGTGAGGCATACAAATATGCAATGTTAAGTTTCACCTACATCGCTTTTCGGGAGATGCATGGTGGATCCTACTCAAAGATCAACTTGTACATCGAGATGATGAAATCTTCAGTCAACCTTGCGATTACTCCTTGGTAATTGTAGTCAGAAATAAACTTGCATAAATTTTGATGGAAGTCTCTTTTAGTTTCGACATCCATTTGATGCCATGAAACTACTACTGGGTACAAATTTCATCCATTAAGTATGAAAACATGTAGAATCTCGCTTGCTCATCGTTGGGCAGATTCTGGGCATTAGTCATATGGATTTTCAACTAATCAATGAATAAGTCCGACAATTTGAATGACCTTCCATCATTCACCAACTGGTCTAGTACAACTACCAAAACTTTAGGAAAGGTCCATGTGCTCTCTTGACCATATATTCGGCATGAAAAGATGATCAAGAACTGATAAGTCTTCTTGAGAGGCTTTGTCTTGTAAACATGATTGGGTGTTTTTCTGAACTTTGATCTCTTTCACCCAATGCTTGTCTATATCTCTCATGTTAACCTAGTTCTGGGTGGCATAGAAAAGTGTGTCCATGTGCCTCACCAGCCGAGGTAAATGATACATCTATTGAAAATTCTCTGCCCTAAAGGTGGAAATCTCTATCCTGCTAGCACTTCTCAATTTCAGTCTTTGGATTTATGTGTGAGACAATCCATCTAATAATGTTCACACATGGGAATGCAGGGTACCTACATGTAACCTTGTATAAGCCTGATTTCTCGATACTAATATATATACCTGTTGGTCCTCTAATTCTTCCTTGAAGTCCTCTGCAAAGGTATCCTTGCTTTGCTTCCATGTCAACTTTGTGCCCTTCTGAATGAATAATTGTGTCTTCATAAAATGGTAATTTAACTGACATCTACTCAATTTCTTCCCCAATACTTTTGTCAACAATTTCCCTTGGTATAGCTCTCTTCGAGACCATGTTAACTGTAACTCCTAGAGAGATGCTCAACAACTTATGTACTTGGAGATAGGGAGGACAATCATGGTACCAAAATGTAATCTTAAAACCAAAAGAAACTCCAATACAAGGGCAAGTAAGATGTCCGTGTTCATAGAAAGGGTGTGACAATTACGGAAAGTCAAGGAAGCTGCATGAGCAGTTATAACACATGGAGGGTGAGGTGAGTGCACCCCTTGGAAACCTGTGGTAGCACAAAGTTACGAATGGAACACACGAGCAAATATGCATCACAACGCTGAAGGAAAGTTGGCTGGCAATCCAAAGTGATGTTTAAACCAACAACACATTTCAGTAAGATTCATACATACATATACAAAAAATAGCTACATATGCATGCATAAGCAAACAAATACATACATCATTTAGAGTAAACAAGATAGTTGGAGTACATTATGACATATGCATGGAACGTGTTGGCTCTATTATATTAAGAAGTGTAAGTTCCAGTCATACAATACATCCATGACCAACCACTAGTTACGACAAAAGAATGTCACAGTCATTTCCACCTGCTCCTCCAAAGAGATATACTAGCTCTGCGTAGTGGAGAAGCCAAGGATCATTACAATATTTTCCAAGCTTTGTCTAAGATACTCCTATTGGAAGCTTGGCTGACCAAAAGCCTTTACAATGAGTTATGAGGTTCTATTGATAAAAAAGGGTGGGGTGACCCTTGACGTCCCCGTTTGCGACCGTTCCTCTATCCTCATGACTCTTCAAGTACTCTATGACTCTTACATTCAACTATCAACACTTGAAATTCCACTTGACAAGACGTTACATACAATCTACACATGTACCCATGTGAGGCAAAATGGCTTGAGCAAGCCATGCAAGACATCACTGACACTCGGACCATTGTGGTGAGACCAAATATTTGACATCCTTGTTATGGCTAATGGTGGTGAACTGATGCCAAGCTTGGTCATCTGTGATGGTGATTGTACACTCAATGGTGACATCTTGCTAAAAGTTAACTCTTGCCTTCGTTGCATCCAGGTACATTGATATGGCCCCTCCATCCAACTCGTTTGATAGCATGTGCATCATCATCTTGAGTGTGGCTGGACCAACAACATAATGATGCATAGGCTTTATGTTAATCTCCAAGTGTTTGCTGCTGACCATGCACATCAAATTGTCAAAGTATATGTTCAGCTCTAGTCAGACTTGCTTCTTGTCTTCACCTTGGTGAGTGTGCCGAATGGGTGGGATCACATGCGCGTGCATAATGACATGCATGCTACTAAATTTCCTTGCATGCGATCAACAACACTGCTCACCTTTTCTTCTCCATGCCAGCTGCTAGGATGGATCTATAACTGGTGTGGTGCATTTTCATCTATTTGTGCATGTTACGCCCACTGTTGTACCCGTTCATGCTACAACTCATTCTCTCATCTGTGTATCTCTTGTTATTCCTTGACCTGTCGCTTCAACATATCCAACTCCTTCTCCATTTCTATCTCTGCCTTCTTGTGATCTTCATGTCACGCCGTGAAATCATAGCGTCAGTCTCCAAAGTTGTATTCATCACAAGTGGATCTGCTTGAGCTTGAAACTTTGTTCCACTTCTATGTTGTTAACAAACTTCCTCTTGCATTTGTTGCGTGTAGGTGTGCTGCCTTCTGCTGCTCCTAATGGTGCTACTTGATGTGATGTTGCTTCCATATTATCTTGATGTCCTTGTCTACGAAAAACTTTATGTCTTCATAGGTAGGAAAACTCATAGACACTTGCTTGGCTGCAACCCCTATTGTGTTGTCAACGACGTTCTTTGACTCTGCTCTCTTGAAGGACATTGTACTTGTGCTACTAAGACATAGATAAACAGCTGTGATTCCTTGATACATAACAACACTCATGGCAAGAAATCTATCAGTCGAAAACCAAAACAAACTTGAGGACTAACTTACAATATACCTGTGTGATTGTTCTAAAGGTTATGCAATTTCCACTGGGAGGTCGGAAGACTAACTACCAAAAAAGTGCAAGGCATAGTCCGTACTATTGGGAGCTTGACTGAATCCTGGAACTACGTAATGCATAGTCCAGCCTAGCCTACTGATGAATGAAACTGCACAATGTGCAATTTTAGTTAGCAATGACATGCAACCATCAAACTGCATTGCGCAGTTTCCAGGGCCAGCAGGAAACTGCCTCCAAAAATTGCGTAATTCAAGCCTTGAGGTTAGTGCTAGGCTAGACTTGCAGAATTCCTAGAGGGAAGGCAGAGCCTTCACTTCCGGAAATCCATAGTGCTAGCCAGGCAAAGCACAGTTCGGGCCAACGTAGCGTAAGTCAGTCGACGGGCGACTGAAAACATGAAAAGTCTGACTGCATGATGAGATGAGTGTAAACTAGAGTGAATGATAATACATGCAAAAAACAACTACAGGATTCAAAAAATGGGAAAACATGCATGTGTGTGAAGCGAGTCACCGCAACGAAGATCGTTCATGAAAAAACAATGACATGCATGCGACAACAGCGAGATGCGAACGGAAATTGGAACTTTGATTCTACAAGCTAACATACATCAAAATGACAGTAAGCACTCATTGAAATCATGAAGAAGCACTCACATGAAGTGAAACACAAAAAGTGACAGAAAAGCAGTGTGAGACATGAAAAGAGGGCTTACCTCGAAACAGCTGAGCTCATTGTGCCGATGACTCCTAGATGCAATGTGGGATGTCAGAGCTACAAGGTGGATGTGAGTAATGAGCTCTGTAATCCTCGGTTGATGAGTTTCGATAAAATTGAGGTTGTGATGTGCATGCCACAAATCTAGGAAAAGCGACACTTGGAGGGAGGTTTCTGAAATGATACTTGCATGTAACCTCAAACTGTTAAAAATAGATCCCTCAATCGAGGGATTTCTTTGCATGCTGCCTTGGGAGAAGCATTCCATGCATGCAAATCAATTTTTATTAGTCCCGAAGGGAACCGGTCAACCTGAAGGCACATGCATCTGTCTGCATGCTCGAGATGAAAATTTGCATAGTTTCTGGGCTGAGCATTGATGATTGTCCTAGAGGGATTATGCAATTTCTAGGAGGAAAAGGTGATTTTCTCCCAGGATTGTGCAATTTCTGGGCTGAGCAGCTGTCTTGTGTTAGACCTTGCAATTTTCTCAAGGAAGCCTATCTGACTGCATCTCTCAATTTCTGAATTGAGCAGCTGTCCTGGGTCAGACCTCACAATTTTCTCGAGGAGGCTTGTTTGACTGTATTGCGCAATTTCTGAGCCCAATAAGTTGCCTAGCTATATTTGTGCAATTTCTACTAGCTACTAGGCTAGTTATCCAAGAGGGATTGTGTAATTTCTTGGAGCAAAAGGTGACTGATGCCCAGAATTACGCACTTCTGTGTTGAGTAGCTTCCTTTGGATGAATTGCGCAATTTTTTAGGCGAAGATTGTTAGGAAGACTTACACAATTATAGAGCCCAACTGGGTGTCCAAGGTTTGTGCAATTTTTAATGGGAAGGATGGTTGCCCTCTAGAATTACGCAATTCCCAAAGGGATCTTCTCAACCAGCAACTGACACTAATTTTGGAAAGAAGCCTATGAAGGGGGTGAAACAACTTGCATGCACAGGCTGACAAGACTTGATGAAGTAGCTGAAGCTGATGTGCTTGAAAGTACACGACATGTTGTTGAGGATGGTCATTAGGGAGGCTCCAAAACGAAGCTAACGAAAATGTTTTGAGGGTGGTTGTAGTTGCTTCAACACTTGGCGACACACTGGTAGAACTCTAGCTCTCTGAATGGACCTTGTTCATGAAAAGCAAGTCTAACACCTCCAAAAGTATTGTTCAGTTATCTGTTTGTCTTGGTTTTCACTCTTTCTTGATTGTAATATGTAGCATCTACCAAGCCATTAGTATGTCGACACACATTTCAAGCCAAGCCAACACAATTGTTTCATTTGGGGATGAGGGGTATATTGGTGCATAGGCAGTATAGTCGTCAGAGTTTTAGTTTCATCTCTAGTGTTTCCTTGCTACCAGCAGGCTTGGATAGTACCCTGGCAGAGTCACCCAGGAACACAAGCATAGCTCCACTGCCAGCGAGCCTGGTTGATACCCTGGTGGAGTTACTTGTATCACCTCTCTACACAGGAAGCCTTTCTCTTCTTTCACCTTATTCATTTTTCATTTTTTCCAATTTTTTTCACTCTTTATTTTTTTTCATTTTTCATTTTCATAACTGTGCATAACACTTATTCATTTCAAAGGTGGAAGAGGGATACCAACTTATTGAGAGCAGAAGAGGTTGTTCCTTCAGAGAAGTAGTTTGTACCTCTGACGTGCTTGTTAAGGTTTCCCCCCTCACCTTACTCTAATTGACTAAGCTGACAAGGATTAACCCAAAAACAATCGACTAGAGTAGGTGATACTAGTTCATGCGCAAGCGTTGTGTTTTCACCAAGCATCACTTCGAGGAGCACATATTTTCCATTGATGTGTCATGAAATGAATACAAGTTATTATATAAGAGAGTGGAAAATAGATAAGTAAACGTTGATATTTGTGCAAGTCCTCTTGTACTTTACCCATCTTGTTCCAAGAGTCACACAAGGTCCATGTGAAACTAACCGACGAACAATAACAAGCAAAAAAACCCAAAAGAAAATCAAGAAGCAGAAGAAAATGTGAAAGCAAAGTGAGTAAGAAAACAAACAAGAGAGCAAACAAACACACAAAGAAAGAAGCAAACATACATGCAAGCAAACAACTCAAAAAGAAAACACTGCTCCTACTCCTAAGCTAACAGTGCATGGGTCGTCTCATGTGAAGTGGTACTTCTAATGCAGCCACCAATGCATTGCTTGACCCATGTTGGTGAAGGCATGGTTCGTGAACAACACATCTGTGTGAACTAGGAGATGTGAAAGATACAACAATGAAGATAGACACACTCTGAGATTACAACTGTCCACATAACAAAAATGAGTGAAAGCACATGATATGCACTATGTGGACTTGCCATGGTGTTGTGCTACACTACGTGTATATGTTGAGTGTATGCATTCCATTGACCGTGACATTCAAACAACCATGAGAAAGGTATACCACTTACGTTGCACAAGTGTGCTTGTTGTGTAAGATTTCTCTAATGCATAAGCGATGGGATCGTGTAGTTCGAGTGGAGGAAATGAAATATGAGTGTTATATTGATCTTTAATGCATACAAATGAGTGATGAGGAGCCTTGCATGTTTGAACAATTTCCTAATCAGAAGTGAAACCAACCTTAGGACAATGAGGGCCTGACATAACCATCAGCTTGGGCTGAAGTGCCTCGATATTTTGCGGCGTTTCGACTTCATTAACAGACGGATCATCATAGAACAATGGCTTAGAAAGATTAGCAATGAGTGAATCAACATCCTCATTGGATAATGAGGTAAAGAGATCACAATAGCTAAGATCAGGAAACTCAGGATTTTGGTCAGCATCCTCATGATTTGATGAATCGCATAGAGGGGTAGATGAGAAGAAACAATGTTCATCCTTTTCGTTTCCATAAAAGATAGATGAAAAATCAAGTAGATTTTTAAACAATGACTGGTCGTCTCCGTTGTCAGATGATGGATTAACATATGGTGTGTCCTGCAAATGATAAACAATGGGTGCATATGTGGATGGAGACACACATAAAAAATCAGGGATGGAAGGATCATTAAGGATGTCAAGAAAAAACAGAGGTACAGACAGACAAAGATGGTCCTCTACTACCGGTGGATGTTCAAATCTCCCGGTTATAATCTTCATGAATTCTAGTGCATGTTGGTTATGAAACACCAACTCTGTCGATAGATCGATCCTCATTCAAAATAGGTTTTGAGTCTGGAACGTAAGAGCACAAGACAATGCAATCCAGAGGATGATCAGAATACGAGGACAGAGGTTGAGGTATGAAATACATGTGATAACCCATGGGATTAGCAACCAATCTTGCATGAAAATAGGAAGGAGTGATGTCGGGAGGATGTGACGGTTGAATAGATGTTTATTCATGCTCTCCCACATCACTCTGCGATGGTGACACTATTTGATGAGGGGACGGTAAATGGTCACTTGTGACAATGACCGTGTCTCTCTGTGATCATGCAGCAACATCACCAAAGTATGCTGAGTGGGGTTTGAGCTTGAACTTCTTCTTGGGATTGACATATTGATAAGGAAATATTCAAACCCATCCATGAGATACTGAAATTTCATCTGACTTTTCAGGGATTCAAACATGAATAGACGGAAGCTCTCCGAAAACTCCATAGGTGATTCATGTGGGGCCTTATGTTGTTTTAACAATTTTTTATCAATTACTTCAGGATAAAAATGGTGGAAAACATATTCGATTAGATCGTTGAAATACTTGAATGAGTGCACATAGTTATGAGGCAGTGTGCCACACAATTGAAATGGGTGGTCGTGAAGTGTGTTCGTGAGTAATGAACAGACCTTTGTTTCATTAAAATATTCCATGCCCTCCATGAGCACATGGAGGTGATCTACGTGCTCAGGCCAGGCCACTTTGGCTTCACCATCATACATGACTTGTGACAAGTGATCCAAGAAATCCCTCTCGATGCGAAAGATATGTCCGTTGGACAGACATTTTGGAGGGCAAACATTTCAAAACAAATTATCAAGACTTGCGTTGTTATTTGGCCCTCCTTCTAGTGTTAGAAATGTTGATGGTACTAGACCCACCAACATGTCAGGGGATCTCTCCAGTAAGAAATCCCAATTATCCCTCAAACCATTTGGTGTAGGTGTCCCAGAAGTGGGTCATACCATATCGTCTTGACTGCGGTTTCGCATAGAGGCAAGTAAGATATCCCTGTTGGTAGCAAGGGTGTGACAGTTGCAACACGTAAAGGAAGGTGCATGAGCGGTTCTAACACATGGAGGGTGAGGTGAGTGCACCCCTTGGAAACCTATGATAGCACGGAGTTAAGAAGGGAACACACGAGAAAATATGCATCACAACATGGAAGGAAAGTTAGCTATCAATCCAAAGTGATGGTTAGACCAGCAACACATTTCAGTAAGATTCATACATACATATACAGAAAAGAGCTACACATGAATGCATAAGCAAATATATATATATATATATATATATATATATAATATATATATATATATATATTAATTATTTAGAGTAAAGAAGATAGTTGGAATACAATATGAAATATGCATGAAATGTGTTGGCTCTATTATACTAAGAAGTGTAAGTTTCAGTCATACAATACATCCATGACCAACCACTAGTTCTGACAACGAAACGTTACAGTCATTGCCGCCTACTCCTCCAAAGAGATATATTAGCTTTACGCAGTGGAGAAGCCAAGGCTCGTTACAATATTGTCCAAGATTTCCCTAAGATACTCCTATTGGAAGCTTGGTTGACCAAAAGCCTTTACAATGATTTATGAGGTTCTATTTATATCAAAAGGTGGGGTGACCCTTGACATTCCCCTTTGTGACCATTCGTATATCCTCATGACTCTTCAACTACTCTATGATTGTTACAGTCAACTATCGACACTTGAACTTCCACTTGACAAGACGTTACATACAATTTGCACATGTACCCATGTGAGACAAAATGGCATGAGAAAGCCATGTAAGACATCACTGACACACGAACCGTTTTGGTGAGACCAAATCTTTGACATCCTTGTGATGGTCAATAGTGGCAAACTGATGCCAAGCTTCGCGGTCCGTGATGGTGTCTGTGCGCTTAATGGTGACATCGTGCTATAAGTGAATTCTTAACTCCAATCCGAGTACACTGATATGGACCCTCTGTCCCACTCGTTTGATAGCAAGAACATCATCGTCTTGAGTATGGCTAGACTAGCATTATATTGATGCATAGTGTCTGTGTTGAACTCCAAGTGTGTGCTGGTGACCAACGCATCAACTTGTCGAAGTACATGTTCAGCTCCAATCCGACTTGCTTCTTGTCTTCACCTAGTGAGTGTGCCAAATGGGTGGGATTGCATGTGTGCACATAATGACATGCATGTTACTGAATTCCCTTGCATGCGATCAACAACACTGCTCACCTCGTCTACTCCATGCTAGTTGTTGGGATGGATCTATAAACTGTGTGGGGACAACTTCATATGTCTCTGCATGTTGCGCCCCCTGTTGTACCTATTCCTACTACAACTCATTCTCTTGTCTGTACAACTCCTATTCTTCCTTGAGCTGTCTCTTCAACACATGCAACTCCTTTTCTCTTTCTCTCTCTACCTTCATGTGATCTTTGTGTTGCGTCGTCACCTCATAGCCTCAGTCTCCAAAGTTGATTTCATCACAAGTGGATCTGCTTGAGCTTGCAACTTTGCTCTGCCTCTGTGTTGTCAACAAACTTCCTCTTGCATCCATTGTCGGTAGATTCTACCTTCTGCTGCTGCTAATGGTGTTGCTTGATGTAATGTTGTTGCCATATTATCTGTTATGCTCTTGACCTACGAGAAGATGCCAGAATACAAAATATGCGAAGAAATATAACCTAGAACAGAGAACAAAATGAAAAATAATAGCATGTATTTTATTATTCAGAGATGAAAGCAATGTTCACTTGCCTCTTTGAGGTGGAAACCTCTAGTAGAGCAGGGCTTGATTACAGAATAAGACACGACGGTCCTCAATGGGTAGTCTCTATCCTTTATAAGGATTCATACACGCAATACCATGGGTCAGTACCATGGTTCTATTAATACCATCTATCTAATACCATGACCCATTTGCAACCAATTGTGGTCCCTTTCTTTAAATGTGGGTCAACCACTTACAATTATTAAAACGAGCTTTATTGACTATTTAACTAACTATAACTATGACTCGACCCTGTTACATAAATAAGGGGGTTAGGGTTGGACCCTAACATGCCCTCCCCCATAAAAGCAACCTTTTCCTCAAAGCTGAAGCTGCAAAAACTACTGAAGAATAGTGGTTGGTTCCCAGGTTGCATCTTCTGGAGAGGTGTATTTCCACTTAACAAGGACTTCCTTGATCATGCGGCCATGCAAGTACCATTCTCGCATGTCAAGAACCTGTTCAGGCTGGAGCCAGATTGAACCTTCTTCATCCAATTTAGGTAGACCAATTTTAGTTCTGCAATTGTTCCCTACCACTTTCTTGAGGCATGAGACATGGAAGACGGGATGGATTTTTGTTGTGGGTGGCAAGGCTGCTTGTAGGCTAATTCTCCATTGCGCTGAAGTATTTGATATGATGTGTAGAATTTTGGAGATAATTTCTGATGACCTTTGTCTTTGAGTGATGTTTTCTTGTATGGTTGCAGCCTCAAGACCCTTCTTGAAATTTGCGCTATGAACGATGTTGGTCTGCCTATTGCTTCATGTGATTCTGAGCTTGATGGAGATTATCTTTGAGGTGGGTGAGCATGGTTGCACAGTTCTGTAGGAGTTGATCCACTGCTTGTAACTTAGAGGGCATCTAGGGATATAAGAAGGAGGTGAAGGGGGGGATTTGACCTTAAACTTCTTCATATGGAATCATCTTGATGATGGCATGATAGTTAGTATTATACCACCATTCGGCTATAGGTAACCACTGTACCCATAGATGTTGCTTTTCTGAAATGAAACACCTTAGGTAGGTCTCCAGACATTTGTTAACGGCTTCAGTTTGTCCATCAGTTTGGGGATGATATGAAGTATTGTGTTGGAGTTGGCTGCCTTGTAGCTTGAAAAGTTCCTACCAAAAGTTACTAGTGAAGATCGAGTCACAATCAGACACAAAGGAAGTGGGCATGCCATGCAATTTCAAGATCTGGTCCATGAAAGATTGAGCCACCAAAGTGGGTGCAAAAGCGTGGGGTAGGGCGCAAATATGAGCATACTTAGAAAGTTTGTCCATAACCACCATGATGACTGACTTTTTCCTTGACTTCAGAAGACCGGTAATGAAATCCATAGAAACATTTGTCCAAATTGCAGTATGTATGGGCAATGGTTGCAAAGTGCCTGAGGACTTGACTGCTTCTCCTTTGTGGCACTGGCACACATCACATTCAGATACAAAAGTAAGAATTTCCTTTTTCATGCTTGTCCAAAATAAGGAATGACGAGTGCGAGCATAAGTATTCTGAAAGCCTAAATGCCCTATAGTGAGAGATGAGTGGAAGTCCGCCAAAATTTGCCTTTTGAGGGTGGATGTCAGTGATATCACTACTTTGTCCTTGTAGCGAAGAATCTCATCCTTACGAGAGTAGCCCGCTGTGGAATTTGGATCTGCTTGTAAGTTACAAATGAGTTGGGAGAGCGAAGGATGTGAAAACTATTCCTTGCGAGCTTCTTCAATCCATTATGGAATGGGAAGAGATATTGCTAGCAGGGTGTTGTCCTCCTCAAATTGGCATGATAAAGCATCCGCTACGACATTTTCGCGCCCTTTCTTGTAAATTATCTCATAATCATATCCCAACATTTTTGCTAGCCATTTATTTTTCTATGGCAAGGATAGGTGTTGCTCCAAAAAATATTTAATGCTTTGATGGTTTGTGCAGATTTGGAAACACCACCCCAATAAGTATGGTTTCTAGGTATCCACTGCATGTAAGATGGCCATTATCTCATTCTCATAGGTATATTGTCCCAAATTTTTCCCACTTAGTTGTTGGCTAATGAGGGCCAAGGGTTGGCCTTCCTGCATTAAGACAACACCAATACCCGTACCTAAAGCATCACATTCAATCAAAAAATATTTGGTGAAGTTAGGTACTGCCAATATAGGAGTGGAACACATGGCATGTTTGAGAGCTATAAATGCCTTTTGTGCTTCATCATTCTAGAGGAATGAATTTTTCTTGAGAAGGTGAGTGAGGGGCCTAGCAATGCGACCATAATTGTAGACAAATTTGCGATAGTAGTCAGTGAGACCCAAGAATCCCCTCAAACTCTTCAAGGTCTTTGGTTGGGGCCAATCCTGCATTGCGTTGACCTTTTTGGGATCCAGCCTGACTCCTTCACGCCCCACAATGTGGCCCAAATACTCGATTTCTTTCATGCCAAAAGAGAACTTGGACAATTTGACAAATAATTTATGCTTCCCGAGCAATTGCAAGAGTAGGTCTACATGATGAAGATGTTTTTCCTAGGTGAGGTTGTAGATGAGAATGTCATCAAAGAAAATAAGGGCAAATTTTCTGAGATATGGTTTGAGCAAGTGATTCGTGGGGCTCTGAAAAGTGGATGGGGCATTACAAGACCAAATGGCATGACCAGGAATTCATAATGGCCTTCATGAGTTCGGAAAGTAGTCTTAGAAATGACTACTTCTTTCATGTGAATTTGGTGATAGCCTAAGCGAAGGTCTAGCTTAGTAAAGAATTGAGCCCCATTCAGTTCATCCAGCAAATCATCAATAATCGGGATGGGGAATTTATCTTTGACCGTCAGCTTGTTGAGGGCCCTGAAGTGTGGACACATATGCCATTCCCCATATTTCTTGAGCACCATGACCACAGGCGATGAATAAGGACTAATTCGAGGATGAATGACACCGACTTCCATGAGTTACTTGATGATTTTTTCAATTTCATTCTTTTAGAAGAAAGGGTATCTATATGGGCACACATTCGATGGTTGTGCCCATGGGACCAAAGTAATGCAATAATCATGTTTCCCTTTTGATGGTGGAATCTCATGAGGTTTGTCAAAGACTTGTAGATGGTTGTCTAAGACCGGTTCAATCTCAGGATGAATATGAAGAGTAGGGGGCTCGAAGGCCTGAATGGCATTAAATTGGGCGATAAATCCATGGTGGCCCTTTTTTAACAACTTTTCCATCCGATGAAAGCTGATGATAGAAGGAATACCTGCTTGGAGTCCGCGAAGGGTATGTGTGTGGTCATTCTACTTAAAGCTCATATATAACTCCTATAAACCCACTGTGATTGGGCCAAGTGTGTGGAGCCGTTCAGCACCTAAGAGAATGTCACACCCACCCATATTTTTGGCAAACATGTGGGTCTTTAGGTGGTAATTTCCCATTTGAAGTTTGATATTTTCACAATGGCCATCACATTTCATGTCCGCCCATCAACAATCTATACCCAAAAATTAGAGACTGCTCTGACAAAACAATGGACACCTTTTGCAACTCTCTGATGAATATTTTATGCGTGCTACCACTATCAATCAAGACTACTACAGGGCAATTTTTAATAAAAGCTCTGACTTTGAGGGTTTTGGGAGAAGAAATTCCTACCAAAGCATGGAGCGAGATAACTAGTTCTTCTGGTATAGCTGGGAGCTCATTGTCTTCTTGGTTGTCCTCATCTTCCTCCTCTAGTCCATTAAACGATGGGGCTTCCTCAGATGAACTGTGATCAGTAGCATCAATTTGAAAGAATTTGGGTTCCTTGCATTTATGCCTCGGGGAGTATTTGTCATCACAGTAGTAACACAATCCTTGCTTTCTTCTTTCCTCCATTTCTGTTGGTAACACCTTTGAACCTTAAGTGTTTGGGTAGTGCCCGGAGCCTGGGTGGGGCATCCCTTGGATATGAAATTTAGACAAGTAGACTGGGCCCCTAATGCACGTTCCACTTTGCGAGCCATTGTGCAAGCTTCCAGCAATGTGGGTGGGTGGTGCATCCGGATGTGAGCTTGGATGGCATCTTTGAGACCACTGATAAAACATTCTAGGCAGAATTCATCTTCTACACCTCTTATGCGGAAGGCTAATTTCTCTAAGGTTGTAATATATTTGTGTACTGTGCCTGTCTTTCTGAGCTTAGTAAGATGACACAAAAAATTGGATTCACGTTCAAAGAGTTTACAAAGGGATTTTGAGAACACCTGCCACATAATTGGCCTTGAATAGCATTTTTGATGCCACTGCCACCATTGCCATCTTTCTTGGTCCAAGTAAAGGCCTCCAAAACGTAGCTTAGTCTCATCATATGTGATGTGATTCAGCGTGAAATATTGGTCCATTTGTGATAGCCATATTTCTAGATTAGAGCCGTCAAATTTGTACATGTCTAACTTGGGTAGTCAAGGGTGGGAATGTTGGTGGTTTCCATGGAAGTGAAGAGAATGACTAGATTCTCCTTCATGTTCTTCATTTAAAGCATATGCCTATGATTGTACCACCGACTTGCCCTTTGTGAATGTCGTTTAATGTCTGGATCTACCTCGATAATTCCTCCAACCTGTTTTCAATGGATTCCATCATCTCATTGGCCATAGCTTGAGCTTTAGTTTCTACCATACACAGATCTGGTTCACTTGTCGTCATTGTGAAAAAATTTGGGACGACCCGAAAATTGAAGCTGACAAGTGAATGGTACCACCTCACTCAGCCTGTCATCCTGATTCTTATGGGCTAAGTCTCTTATAAGCGTCCTAGGAGGGATTCTTATGGGAAAGGAGTTTTACTCCCTCCTTATTAATACTGCAGTAGCCGATTCCCAGAAAAGTTAATCCTGCCCAATTTCCTACGAGAATCATCCAAAGGTATAGGAGCCACAAGATTCCCTACACAAATGGTCAGATATGTCTGGAAAATCCTCAGCTGTAGAGTGTGAGTAGGTCTGCAGCAGTGACCGAACCCCCGCTGCTAGATCTGAAAGGTATTCTGGTGGATCTGATTGTTGCGGCGACGCAACACCTAACCTGATAGATCTAATCAGGCAAAGAAGATGATGGGCAATATTCAGAAAGATAAGGGAACTATGGTCTCAAGGAGTGTCAGGTGCTACAGATCGCAATATACATAAGGGTCTAACAATAGTACTCAGCCCAATCATTTAGGGCACTAACCAAGAAGGATCAACCATACCCTTAGATGTACTACCCGACTACCCTATCGTACACATGATTAATCTCCTTGAGTGTTGTTCTTAGTGCACTGTAGCAGTAGGACGACCGACGATTTATCTATGTCTAGGTTTCAGGTGAGCCTAGGGGGCTTTCGATATACCCAGAGGGTACATGGAAGACAGTCCGTGCGTGGTTTTGTCTAATGCACTACTACTCGAAGCGGTACCCATAGGGGTTACAAGGGAGTACAACAAGCATGACCACCTCTTGTATTTCCTGTGTGCATGCCTCCCCAAATCCGCATATTTATGCACTCAATGACAGATCCCTTGGTTTAAAGATGCTAGAACACGTCTCTAGCCAAAAAAAAATTATGCTACAAATGGAGATACCAACGGCCCTGGAAAGTGCTCTGATACCACTTGTTATGCTCTTAACCTGCGAGAAGATGCCAGAATACCAAATATGTGAAGAAATATAACCTAGAACACAAAAAAATGAGAAATAACAACATGTATTTTATTATTCAGAGATGAAAATAATATTCACTTGCCTCTTCGAGGGGGCAACCTCTAGTAGAGCAAGGGTTGATTACAGAAAAAGACAAGAGACTCCTCAATGGGGAGTCTCTATCCTTTATATAGGATTCATACATCCAATACCATGGGTCAGTACCGTGGTTCTACTAATACCATGGCCCATTTGCAACTAATTGTGATACCTTTCTTTAAATGTGGGTGAACCACTTACAATTATTAATATGAGCTTTATTGACTCTTTAACTAACTATAACTATGAATCGACTCTTTAACATCAAGCTCAAGAAGGAGATGTTGAGAGAGTTTCATACGAAACCTTATTCAGGTCACCTAGGTTACCAAAAGACACTGACAAAAATGAAGAGATTTTTACTATTGGTCGATATTGAAGAGGGATGTAGCATAGTATGTGGAAAGGTGTTTTGATTGTTAGTGAGTGAAAGTAGAGCGTAGACATCTAAGTGGACTGCTAGAGCCGATCATCATTCCAGAATGGAAATGGGAAGTTATTTCCATGGATTTCATCACAATATTTTTGAAGACAGTGAGAAAGCATGATTCCATCATGGTTATTGTCGACAGGTTGACAAATGTTGCACATTTCATTCCAGTGAAGTCTACATTCTCATCTAGCAACGTAGCACAGGTATTCATCAGTGATGTGGTCAAGTTGCATGGTGTTCCAAAGAATATTATGTTAGATAGGGATGTGAAGTTAACTTCTAAGTTTTGGAAGGAGTTATTTGAAAGTTTGGGCACAAAGTTGCAATTCATCATAGCTTATCATCCACAGACATATGGATAGACAGAGAGGGTCAACATGATATTGGAGGACATGTTGAGGATGTATTTGATGCATCAGCAGTGGAAGTGGGAAGAGTATCTCCACTTGGTAGAGTTTGCATACAACAACATTTATTAGGATTCATTGAGGATGAGTCCTTTTGAGGCATTGTATGGGAGGAGTTGCAATACTCCCATTAGTTGGAGTGATCCAATTAATAGGGTGTTGATTAGATCAGAGATGTTGGCATACATGGAACAGGAAATGAAGGTAATAAAAAAAAATCTAAAGGCAGTATAGGATAGGAAGAAGAGTTATACATATATGAATAGGTTGTTCAAGGAGTTCCATGTTGGGGAACATCTATAATTGTGCATCAAACTGAAGGAGAGATCCTAACAGATTGGATCATGTGCCATGATGGCACCATGGTTTTGTGAAACCTTTAGTATCATTGAGAGGATTGGGCCAGTACCCTATCTCCTTGCATTGCCTCTCACAGTGAAAGCCCATGATGTTTTTCATGTATCATTGCTTAATAAGTATGTTAAAGATGTCGATCATGTGATTAACTGGTCTGTATTGCAGGTGGAACTAGATGGATAATTCCAACCAGAGCCTCAGTGTATATTGCAAAAAAAGGTTCTCATGCTCGAGAACTGAGAAATAGAGAAAATTCAAGTGTAGTGGAAACACTTTGGTCCCGACGAAGCTACACGTGAGATGACAAATAAATTGTGGCTACATATCTTTCCTTGTTTGCTGGTTGAGGCAAAGTAGGTTTGGTATGTTGTTTTGGTATATGTCTTGGTATATGTCTTGGTATATTTTTTGGTGATGTTGCTATATGTACATATGTATATGGATGTAAATATTGCCATGAACTATGTTATAAAGTTCCAATAAGTGGTATGGTTGTCATATCATTATTTTTTCATGTTGTTATGATGTTGGTTACTTTTCAGCAGGGATATCATTGTAAATACTGCATCAAGCTATGTTATAAAGCTCCATGGGTAGTATGTTTTCTTTTCAGCGGTTTTGATGAGGTCTTGTTTTGGTTTAACACCAAGGATGGTATTCCCAAGGGGGAGGGTTCTGGAACAACCCTGGTGAAAATTCCATGTAATAAAAGTTAATAAAGGCAAAAATAATAACCATGATTGATGGGACACTTATTCCAAGCTCAATGTTGGGCAAGACATCCTAGGGGGTGTTCATTTGGTTTATTATGGTTAAGAAAATTGGCAAAGGAAATGGCTAAGGCTTTGGAAAGGAAAAATAACATTTTTGGCACATTTATTTATTAAAATAATGGAAATTAGGAAAAAAAGGAGGTGAAAGGTCACATGTTACATGTGAGGAGGAAATTGAAGGAAAATAATGGAAAATGAATAAAATATAGTCCTCATTCATAAAACGGCTTCTAAGGATCCATTGGTAACCTTTTGTCAGTTGGTTTTTGGAGCTCTCTCATTATTCTCTCTCTCTCTCACTCTTGGACACTTATAGTTTTCTTGAAACATTTTGGCATTCGAGAAAGAAAGGCAAAGAAGGAAATAGAAACAAAATATCAAGAAGGGAAAGGCAAGATCAAGCAGCTAAAGCGGGATTCATTACAAGTATCAATTTTCATATGAATTTTCCTTGCTAGATTTGGCATGCATGGTATTTCATGTGGTTATTTTTTGTTGTAGCATGGGATTTGGCAGGTATAACAATGTTTTCAGTGTAGCCTTTCCATTTCCAGATAGCCATGCTGTGATGGGGTTCTCATGTTTTGGTTGAGTCGGATTTCCAGATGGACTCAAAGCTAAGTGAGGTGGATCTCTGAAATTATAGAACACATGGCCTAGTAACTCTTGAATCAGACTGTCGTTTCTGGTAAACCCAGATTTTTTTTTGCCTCGGATGGCCTAGGCATCCTTGACAATGAATGGAAGGATATACGGATAGAGTTCCAACTCATAAAATCTCGCCAATCCATCCCATGGGAAGGACCTAATGCATGAATTATTGCACATAGAATAATTCTACTATGTTGATGTTTCTTGATGCTTAATTCATGCTGCTCCACTCAGTCACCCGCATGATCCATTTATAGAATTCTGCCCTGCTATCCCCAATGTATAAAGGTGGGTTGGTAATGTTGCAAGCCATATTTATGTACTCATGTATAGAGCTTCTTTTGAAATCCCAGCTATACTTTTGTTGATGCCTTTTGAGGGACTTGAGTCATTCCTCAACACTAGACAACTTGGTCGTTGATTCGACACATACCCTATGAGCTCCTCAATCTTCCTATTCTCCTGTAAGATAGTGTCTCAGATTGTCCAGACTTTCTACCTCAACATCATAATATCTGTCTTGAAATGCATTATATTTTCTCAAAATTACTCTACTGGAAATTTTGGTGCCCTGTTGAATGCCTCTATATTTTTCTGCACCGAATGCTCAATTATCATAGCTCCAACTTGAAACTTTACTTGAATCTCTAGAAATGGCTCATCTTGCATACTATATTTGTCGTGTTGCACCTTATGATCATGTTCATCATATTGGTTTAGCATTACTGGCTCCTTATTTAAGTAACCTTGACTGTCTTCTCCCTGGCCTTCTTCAGCTGTGGGTACAATTTGTTGTCTATCCTGTCTGGTTGACAAACTTGGATGCAATGGTGGACTCTTATTTACACTTGATTTCTCATAATCATCATGGATGGACCCAATTCTACAAGAGTCTATCACATCGTTAGGAAGAATTACCTCCTTACTGTCCCCATGTACTTTTTCATGTTGACTGATTATCATCGACTTGTCCTACAAGTCTCTCTAAATAACATTGTGCCTTTTCTCACTGTTTATACTTGACTTCTTGGATCCTTCAAATGAATCCTCATGGTCCAAAGGAATATCTTTTTGTTCTGTCCTTGTTTCCCTCTTCCTTTCACCTGGACATGAATGGTTAAGTGCCCAAGGTCCCTTGTAGATAAAGCATAGTCCTCTCCTTCTTAGTTAATTCTTACTACAAGTTTTATTTTCTCTCCTCTTGCTTCCTCCTAAATCCTCTTCAGCTCCTTCCTAGTCGGCACTCTTCTGAGAAACTTTATGTTTTACATGGCCAACTTTTCACCTAGTTCATAAGCGGATGGAGATACAACTAGTTCCTTTCTCCAAATGATCATCAATTTGGATCTCAGTATCTTGCAGATGTTCAAATCTTCTTCTAAAAACAATGACATAATCTTATGCAATCTTTTTCTTATACGATCTGCATGAGCTGATTTACTACTGGCGTAAAAGTGTCGGAACACCTGAAAGATTTTGTCCTCACATTCCATAATTACGATGAATGTGCCAAAGCTAAATGTTGCCATGAGCTCTAAGATTTTTTGTTGCTTCTTAAAGGTAGGAAGCATGATGTTGTTCAACCCTTAAAGGGCTTCTACTATCAAATGCAATATATCTCTCATGAGATCATTATTGTAAGGCAATAATGGTGATGTTAATGCTATGATCTTGCTGAAGCAAGAATTAACTGTGAGTCTATCCTCTTCACAAGGATGTTTCCAAAGTTTTGGTTGTATCAATCCAAGCATGGATAACTTGAGTGCCCAACTGAATTTCTTCCATTTTGGTTGCCCCACCTCAGAGAGACATGTGTCTAGTTCTTCCAATTTATGAATGTCTATGACTCACTTTGTTCGCTGCAATTCAAATTAAAGTGCGAAGAGCTTAGCTCCTCTTCCATGTCCTTCCTTCACTTCCCATGGGTGGTTCTGTTGTAGAATGACATGGACCTATTTTTAGAATGGCCTGGTGCTTTGATCATCATTTTTGTCTAAGGAGGTATTGTTGTGTAAAGGGCCATATATTCTCACTAGCTAGTGAAGATGTTTCTGGGTGTTTTCTAAGGTCTTTTTAATACAATCCATCTCTCCCAAAGAAGAAAGGAATACACTAATTCTTGATAGCAATATTCTCTCAATCATGTCTTCCCAAATATTTTCAACAAATTTGACCCAAAAAAATTATCACCACAAACTTAGAAATTATTCAAGTATTAGGGGGTTTACGCAGTGCATCATATTAGATAGTCATTCATGTATGACCATTTCCATAAAAGGTAGTGGGATTGAAACTAGTGAAATGAATCACATAGCGTCAATCATCACTTTCGGGGCTCGCATCCAGTAACCAAGACTTACCGGGAGGTTACCCATCTGGGATCGCCTCTAGCTCAAGTGCGCTTAACTATGGTGTTTTTCCCCACAATCAAGCCCACTTTGCTTGCTACCCCATTTGCAAAAGCTTAGAAAGTATTGTGCCTCATGAACCACTCAAGAAGAGGTCTCTTCACTCTTCTTGAATTTAAGTATTAGGGGGTTTACACAGTGCATCATATTAGATATCATTTTGGGATTGAACTGCGTTAAGTAAGTCATTCACATATGACCATTTCCATGAGAGGTAACTAACTAATTTCTCATGATTTTTGAATAGTTCACTTAGCACTCATTGCATCGGGTGATGCTCAATGACATCCTCAGAGAAATTAGTCAGTTATGACTACCTCTCATGGAAATGATCATACGTGAATGACATACTTAACGTAGTTGAATCCCAAAATGGTAACTAATTGGAAATTATTCTCCATTCACTTATTCTCTCTTTGTTTTTTATTAGAAAACCCTTAAATATTGAATGGAAATTAAAAAAGATAAAATCCCCAAACCCCTTTCTTCTTCTTTTTATACCCATATATCTCCTCAGGTTACCAAAGTGCGCCTCCACGACTTTAGGAAACTACGCCCAAGTTAAATCACGAGGTTTCTTTACTCTGGTAACCCCTGCACAACGTTAGTGTGGTGCTCTAGTTCTTCAATGTTCATCCTGCAATGGTATGGCTCTCGACCCGTGTGTGAGTGACCAATCCGTGTGCACCTCTGATTCATGGTGGATTGTTGGCCCTAATAACCACATTATTGCCTTCCACTGATCTTGAAAATGAAAAATCTTGGGCTCGATGTCATGATGGATATGAGATTACTAGTTTTGCGGCCTTCGTTTTCTACAAGTTGTAGCTGGTAGGTCTCGCTATGACTTCAAGCGATATTTGATTAGATTCTCAACGGATGTGCAGAAGGGTGACTCTGTTGCAGAGTAGTCAACTACCTCTCAGCCCTACCTTAGTGGTCCATGATCGTATTGCCCCACAGACTTTGACCCTGGTGCTTCTGCTCGGCATAATGGTGCTCCCTCCGTTGGTGATGTAGTTGAGAAATAAGATGGAAGTTTGGATGGATCTGTGGCGATCACCGAATTCACTCCATAACTTGATCACCAATTCGCGCTCACAGCTCTGGGTTGTTTACCCGAATTGCCTACTCAGTCACTGCACTTGCAAGACCCGTTCCAACAGTCAAGGTGTCAGTCGTCACAGTCCATCGATGTGCTCTAGATATCGACATTCACATCAGCAACATGATATCAGCAATGTAGTCTGCCTCAGAAGAATGACTGTGGATCAAAAAACTCTTGATGTCACTCTGATTCCACCTTACCGATGCGTCCAAAAAACTTTCACTCATGACCCTTGGACGACCTCCTCCTATGGTGCCTACATATTCTTTATCTTTAACATGAACTAGATCCGTGTCGCGCACCCCACTATAATCAAGATCGACCCCTCTGTGCACTCCTCAATGTATTTGGCCTTTGTGGAGGTTTGGCATTACACCAAAACTCGCAGGTGTTGGTAAAGATTCCAAACCAGTAAATAGGATCCCCGGTGTCATGCCCCTACACCTGCGGTAGTCTTTTAACCACTTATAGTGAGGTGCGGCACTACAAATCGTTTTCTTTTCACCAATACTTACGATTGTAGACTATGCCTAACATTCCATACTTAGTTTTATTTTTATTACCAAGTATTATTTCTTTTATCCTTTATACAAGTGAAAGCCCATAACATTCACATAAACAACATTATACAAGAGAAATGCACAACAATATAAAGGAAGGGGCAACTCCCTACAATATGAGTCTGCCCAAATCAATGTATATAATCTTCTTTTACAAGTACAAGTTAAATCTTGGGAACCCCAAATTTACACTTAGCCAATTTTCCAACTTCGGCAAACTCGGTTGCCCAGCGCGTCGGTGCCTCTGCACGGTCGCCACACAACTCACCAACCCTTGGTTCACCTCGGCGCACGATCGTGTTGTTTGCCCAACTTGGGCGCGCCTCGTCGTAACCAAATCGCCATACACGGGCACCTCCGCACGAGTCACACCTCCGTTCACAATCTCAACACTTCACTGTTTCCACCGTTTCGTCGTGCCCGGCATGCCCTACCCAAGTCGCCCGTCCACACAATCCTTCGTTTCGGCATTCACGACGCGCCCTCACCCGGCCGCCCATCCGCACGTCCACTCAACACGTTCACCCAAACACGTTCACCAGAGACGCCACACGACTTCACCCGGGTCGCCACACGACTTCACCCAGTTCGCCCGAACAACCTCACCCGGGTCAACACACGACCTCGCCCGAGTCGCCCAAACGACCTCGCCCGGGTCGCCCAAACGACCTCACCCTAGTCCTGCTTGAACAACCTCACCCGAGTTGTGCTTGAATGACCTCACCCGAGTTCTGCTTGAACGACCTGCATGAACGACCTTCCTGAAAAACTTTCCTGAATGACTTTTCTAAACGACTTTCCCGAACGACTGTCCCGAACGAATGTCCAAACGACTGTCCCAAACGACTGTCCCGAACGACTGTCCCAAACGACTGTCCCGAACGAACTTCCCGAACTACTATCTGAACGAGTTTCCCGAACAACTGTCCGAACGAGTTTCCCAAACGACTGTCCGAACGAGTTTCCCAAATGACTATCCAAACGACTTTCCCGAACGGTTGTTCGAACGAGTTTCCTGAACGATTGTCTGAACGACTTTTCTGAACGAGTTTACACCCGAGTTCTGCCCATCGTGCGGGCTCGTCCACACATTGCATAACTCCTTATTCGAACTCGTGTTGATCGAATGATGATCGTTTGCCTCCAAACGCCCTCCAATATATACGGGCAGGTGGCGGGTTGTGTCACCTGGCCGACCCACACCAAACGCCCAAGCCGAATCGTTCAATATGTGTTGTCTCGCCCAAGAGGAGGGTTGTCCTGCCCAATTCATGGGACCACCCCCTCAACTCACCCAACACCTTATAAACTCGTTTTTTGGCTCGCTTCATTTCGTATTTCGCACGCACTTCGCATGGTGGAGTTGCCCTGCCCGTCGTACGAACCGCAGTTCCTAACATCCTCCCCCACTGAAAGCCATTGTCGTCCTCGACAATATCTCATCCTGACAACCATCTGTCACCAAGATCACCATACCAAGGTATACAGCTCATCGGTATGTCATATATCAGAAATCATGTCAATCCATGACCATCGACCACCTCGTCACAATCTCCACATGCTACTCCCCATCGTGGAAGGCTGGTCCCTCCATCTCAAGCTACATGCTTCCTCCAACCTCTCATGTCGACCTCATCATGTATCGTCCTCGTGAGAATTGTTGCCATCATACTCCAACACATGCTAACACATCTCTGCACACTGTCGACCCCCATGTCTGAACTAGTTGAGTAGCTAATCCAACTATCACGCTCAAACCATGAGAATGCACATCCTCATGCCACCATCAGTTGCTTCTCTGAACATCCCGTCACATCCTTAACTCGATCAAGAATCCATCTCCATATAAGTGTAAGCCATGCTCAGGTCCATGAAGTAGTCCTCATCTCATCTGCACCATGCTGTCCATGATGTCTTGTACTAATGTGCTGCATGCATTCAGCCACATCTACCCCAACATCATCATTCATCTGTGTGCCTCCTCAATATGAAGAGACCATCTCATCAAACTACGACTCTCGATGTGCCTCATCCAGGTCCATGAAGCAACCTCCATCATATCTGCAATGTGCCATCCCTCATGTCTACCATAGAAACAAGTACACACCTGTCTCATCTATCCATGTGCTGCCCATGATCATAGATCAATCAGCTCCCATGTGTCAAAAGTGGTTAAGTCTCGGCTCAACCCATGCCCAAGTGTTGCCACCAAGGCATCATCATCGTCGTAAATCCATCACTCCAAAGTGTCTCATATCGATGCTCCACATCAAGTCACTCTTTCAAGCCATTCCCATACATGTACTTGAAAGTATGCACCCCATCCTGCATCAAAGTCTCTAACCTTAGTTCCTCAATGCATCAAATCCTCCAAGTCCACCATATATGAAGTCCCCAAAAGTCACAACAATCTCATGTCATCATGAGCTCCATGAGTCATCTCCCACCAACATCTCAGCAAGCATACAAGTCTCGGCCCAAAGGTCTCTGCAAGATGCCTCAGCTCTCCATGTAGTAGGAATGCTCCATAGTCTGCTCACAACTCCATCCAAGTCCATGGCCTTGTTGTACATAAGTGCACAACCTCTCCATCAGCTCATAGGTAAAACATCTCCATGTCACATCCGCAAATCCACTTGCACATCCCTGCCTTGGCACTCCTCATTGGATGCCCATAAGTGACACCTCTATAAGTACTCCCGCATAATGTCTCTGCATAAGACTGCCATGCTCCATGTCTTCAACCTAATGTCCATGACTAAGTTGGCCATGTAGTCCAACCATGTAGAGCCATCACAAGAATCGGTCATCCTCATCCAAGTCTACAATCTTCGGTCTAGTGAACTCGGTCACCCAACCATATTATCATCATATCATGAGTCTCTTCCATCATAGCTCCCCCACTAAAGGTTCCACCAAGGTTTGCTCTTGGTCTCGGCCATGAGAAGTCCACCCAAGTGACTCAAGTGTGTGTGCCCTTCTTCAATATGTCCATGAGTCATGTCAGGCACTTAGCCAATTCTCTATGTGGCTAAAGCATGACCCAATCCTCTGCAACGATCATCATGTTCC
The DNA here is from genome assembly GCA_000404065.3 of Pinus taeda. Lineage (NCBI taxonomy): Eukaryota > Viridiplantae > Streptophyta > Pinopsida > Pinales > Pinaceae > Pinus > Pinus taeda. Next base: position 15,414 of record APFE030081869.1, on the reverse strand, counting down.
TCCCTTGTCACGGGCCTTTGTACCTTCTAACATAAGGTCACAAACAACCCCAACAAGTCCTGCAACAGTCAACAATCCTTGCTTCTCCATACAAGGTCTCATCATAGACATCCATGGTATGATCCTCCCTAGCATCGATAAACTGATTTTGCCCTTCCCTACATGTGGTCCATCTACCAAATGCTCAAGTGAAACACAAGTATCAATACTACTTACATCATCATCATGAGGTTCCTCCATATGAGTATCCTCATCCATCCATGTCTACAAACTGCACGATCCTGGTTCAACTTGATCGATCTCAAGTTTATCCTCCATCGTTGTCACATCTGCAACATCCTCAATTATCACGACTTTTTCCTTTTCATCACAATCTGCAACTTCATCTTGCTCCATTGTCCAACCAAGTTGAAGAAGTTTGTCTTCAACATTCTTTTCCAAGACTTCAAGCTTATCTCAAATCCGGGGATTCTCTTCTTTCATCTGCTTCAACCTGTATAAGGTAAGCAAGAGATTCCCTTCGCATTCTTCCAAACCTGCCATGCCTTATCGTTCAGCTTGGTCCAAGCATGAAGCTTCTCCTCTGCTAAACATGTTTCACCATTCACCAGCTTCACCAAGCCCCCTGCAACCATGAACCAGACCTTGTTCCACTTGTATGTGAAATCAGCTTCCTTCACTTGCAAGTACCTGCTTCCACTGTCACTTCATCACGAGCAACCTTGCTCTGATACCAACTATCACGATAATGCAGTGGGATCAGCATTTCATTCGCAAATCCCCTCTGCACTTCACCAGCTTTGATACCAATTGTCACGCCCCTACACCTGCGGTAGTCTTTCAACCGCTTATAGCGAGGTGTGGCACTACCAATCGTTTTCTTTTCACCAATACTTACGATTATAGACTACGCCTAACATTCCATACTTAGTTTTATTTTCATTACCAAGTATTATTTCTTTTATCCTTTATACAAGTGAAAGCCCATAACATTCACATAAACAACATTATACAAGAGAAATGTACAACAGTATAAAGGGACGGGCGACTCCCTACAATATGAGTTTGCCCGAATCAATGTATATAATCTTCTTTTACAAGTACAAGTTAAATCATGGGAACCCTAAATTTACACTTAGCCAATTTTCCAAATTCGGCAAACTAGGATGCCCAGCTCGTTGGCACCTCCACATGGTCGCCGCACGACTCACCAACCCTTGGTTCACCTCGTCGCAAGATCGTGTTGTTTGCCCAACTTGGGCATGCCTCATCATAACCAAGTCGCCACACATAGGCGCCTCCGCACAAGTCACACCTCCGTTCACAATCTCAACACTTCACCATTTCCACCGTTTCATCGTGCACGACACGCCCTACCCAAGTCGCCCGTCCACACGATTCTTCATTTCAGCGTGCACAACGCGCCCTCACCCAGCCACCCGTCCGCATGTCCACCCAACTCGTTTCCCCAAACACGTTCACCCGAGTCGCCACATGACTTCACCCGGGTCGCCACATGACTTCACCCGATTCGCTCGAACGACCTCACCCGAGTCCTTCCTGAACGACTTCGCCCGAGTTCTACTTGAACGACCTGCCTGAACGACCTTCCTGAACGACTTTCCTAAATGACTTTTCTGAATGACTTTCCCGAACGACTCTCCCGAACGACTGTCCGAATGACTATCCCAAACAATTATCCCGAATGACTGTCCCAAACGAACATCCCAAAACATTGTTCGGACGAGTTTCCGAACGACTATCTGAACGAGTTTCCCGAACGACTGTCCGAACGAGTTTCCCGAACGACTATCCGAACGACTTTCCCGAACGACTATCCGAACGAGTTTCCCGAACGATTGTCCAAACAATTTTTCTGAACGAGTTTACACCCGAGTTCCGCCCGTCGTGCGGGCTCATCCATGCACTGCAGAACTCCTTATTCGAAATCGTGTTGATCGAATGATGATCGTTTGCCTCCAAACTCCCTCCAATATATACAGGCGGGTGGCGGGTTGTGTCACCTGGTTGACCCACACCAAACGCCCAAGCCGACTTGTTCAATATGTGTTGTCTTTCCCAAGAGGAGGGTCAGCCTGCCCAACTCATGGGACTGCCCCCTCAACTCACCCAACACCTTATAAACTCATTTCTTGGCTCGTTTCGTTTCATATTTCCCACGCACTTCGCATGGTGGAGTCGCCCTGCCCGTCACACGACCAGGGTGGAAATTACGGATTCTATAGTGGTGTGGTGATTCTTCCAACACCCCCCCTCAAACACAACTTGGGGGAATCAAACTTGGGTCCAAGCTCTGATACCATGTGCAAGTTTTCCCTTACACCAAAACCCGCAGGTTTTGGTAAACCTTACAAGCCAGTAACTAGGATCCCCAAGGTGGAAATTATGGATTCTATAGAGGTGCGGTGATTTTTCCAACACCCCCCTCAAATGCAACTCGGGGGAATCGAACCTGGGTCCAAGCTCTGATACCATGTCGAGGTTTGTCGTTACACCAAAACTCGCAGGTGTTGGTAAACATTCCAAACCAGTAACTAGGATCCCCAGGGTGGAAATTACAGATTCCATAGAGGTGTGGTGATTCTTCCAACACCCCTCCTCAAACACAACTTTGGGGAATCGAACCTGTGTCCAAGCTCTGATACCACGTGGAGGTTTGTCGTTACACCAAAACCCGTAGGTTGGTTTTTTTTTGGTTGATAAGTGGGTGAATCCTGAAAATCACTCTTACCCTGTGGCTGAGAGGCCACGACTCAGGGGCGTCTAAGCCGTCAAAGTCACTGGGGGATCACACCAGACCTACGCCGCACCAGCGGAAACCATGCTAGATTTCTGGTATCGGTGAGACTAGAACCGGTGACCTTTGCTTACGGAGCGCCTTAACAACATGCTCCCTCACCGACTGTTCTATTCCTCCACATGGTATCAGAGCGTGGACCCAGGTTCGATTCCCCCAAGTTGCGTTTAAGGGGAGGTGTTGGAAGAATCACTGCACCTCTATGGAATCTGTAATTTCCACCCTGGGGATCCTAGTTACTGATTTGTAATGTTTACAAACACCTGCGGGTTTTGGTGTAACAGCAAACCTCCACAACCCTCTATACATGCAGCAATACAGTTTTGGCCAGCGTACCTGTAAATCGACTCAATGTATCAATGAGATGGCCCAAGAACTATAATCTAATATGCCCATTACCCATGCAATAAGGATCAACCTCTCTACACAGGTGACTTTCTTGGAACTATGAAACTGTCAAATTTGTTGGCCCTTTTGTGGAATCCACGGTGTTTTCGTGGTGGCTTTCGGCACGCCACTTCTTGACCCTTGCAATTCCTTATGGCAACGTGTAATCCCATGGTTGTAGTGATCACATGGCCTTCGATCTTGAAAACTTTAATGCGACATCCATGAGACCCTTTTTCATTGCGACCATTTGTATGCCCAACACACTTGAAATTGGATCGATCAACTAAGCACTGATAAATACGGGCCTTGTGGTCCTGTACTCTTCTCCTGATGACTTGTTCATGTCCTCACAATCCCATGGTGTTGTTCCTTAACCCTTGCAACCAAAATCAAACTATAAACCACGCGTGACAAAATATGGCTTTTTGGCCCCTTTGAAGTCTGTCGAGTGGTTTAATATTGTTTTCCAATATTGCACACAAAAGTGTGGTCAGTGGACCTCTGAAATCTGACGAATGAGTAGTTTCGGCACTATGCTCTTTGCTATGACTTTTAGATGGATCCTCCTTCTTTTGATGAAAACCATAGAAATAAGGATTTACCTTAAGTCTGTTACAATTTGATACTTAATAGATGTCCTCCCAAAGCTCAATGGTTTCTTCGGGAGTCTTAAATCTCACCCTATTAACGATCATGTCTCTTAAACAACCCAGATCTAATGGTTCACCTACACGAATCAAAACATAAGTGACCACTTAGGGTAATATCAAATGTCATCGAAGAGAAGAGACCACTTAGGGTGATATCAAATTTCATCGAAGATGGGAATGTCGGCTAGGGTGAGAACAAATTTCGCCAAATTTCTCTGAATAAAATCTTCCGGCTTGTAGGATTCCTAGTTTTGATAATATTGTAAGATTTTAAATGGTAAAAATTTCAATAGATCTGGGATATTTTAATGTTTTAATTTAAAATAGACTTTCAACAAGAACAGGAATACAAACGATCTAAAATACAGTCCTTTATTTATATTATTAGTTGAAGAAAATAACAGATGTCTATATAATTATATGATTGGAACCCATGCAAATGGCATGCACGACTTCTCAACAATCATAAATCTATGACACTAAAGCCCACTTGTGAATCATGGATGGAACCACCACACAAATTTCACCTGGCGGCTTTCCTCCTGGGATAAGTTCTCAGCAAACACACAATAAGATAGACAAACTCAGATTGATCCAAATGACTAGCTCCTATCCCTTTAATAGATTTGAGAAACTCTCTAAAAACCTTATTTTATTATTTTAGTTCAAAATACTAAGGCAAATACTATGGTAAGATTTGATAGGCAAGTACCATGGTAAATATCATGAATAGATTCTATCCATCTTAACCACATCAAGGAAAAAAAATATTACAGATTTTCTAGTGCAATCCTTAATGTGATGCATACATATTTTTATATGGTAACTATCATGTATATAATATATTATCTTGATTATGAAGTCAATAATTTATGGATCTGGGTCCTCTTCCTTTTTGAGTCATTTCCTAGGTTTAAGACGCCCAACCTTATTTCTCTTAACTTCAAATAGTTAAGCCTAATTATATTTTAAAGACTATTCTTTAAATTAAATAAACAATTATCAAACTGCTTTCCGAAGTTAGGGTATGATTTCATGCTTGAAAAGGAAGACAAGATCTCTCACATAACAACACAATTGGTATGATATAATATAATTTCATTCTTTAGTTGGGTTACTGTTTTTCTTGTGTTTATTTGTGATTCACAAACATTGATCTACAGGGATTTTTTTAAATAGCAACATCAATCGAAGTCGATAATATCTCTTTCTATCATATCTCTTTCTATCAGAGCAGCATATCAGTCGCTAAACGTGCCTTTTGAACTCGTTGTAGCAAGTCACGTTTAATGTTTGTCGTTTATGTCTCTTAACAGATAACCAATATGGTCCTGTAAAAGAGGGGCATTTGATAAGAGGTTGCTTCGGCAGATATTTAATCTACCAAGTTTTAGATCATCATATATGAATATTATGCTTTTGTAATGTCAATGGAGAATCGTCCAATATTTTTACCACCTTGGGTTTTGTTTATTACACTTTCATTTTTCTTCTTCTCGAAGATTGCCGCTTGTATATTGTGTAGTACAGTTTCTTTTTTCAAGGGATGTTACCTTGAGAGTCAGTAATATATATTTGAAATCCAAATTTAAAGATAATCTATGTGTGAGTTTGGTTTTATTTTTCAAATTAAAATTTAGTTTATTGCCTTCCTTAAATTGTTTAATTTTTTTTTAATATTTTTTTTTTTAATTTTTTTAATTAACATTGTAAAATTTATTAATTTTTTTTATATTTTCTTTTTCTTTTAGATCCAATTTTATTATAAACCACCTCGTAACTATGCATTGTACCCATGTCTCTGGCCTAATTAGCCAAAGATTCTAAAAGTTATCTGAATAAATTAGAAAAATTATAAAAATGCAGCAACGAAAAAAATTGTTAAGTTAAACCTTAATATACTCGAATAATAAATTGTTTACTGACATTTGTTATTAGGTAACCCATCAAATTCAACAACAATATTTGATGGAATGAATCTCATTTAGAGTCTAATTATCCTATTTCATTATAATGCACCTAAGTAACCTATTTTCATCAATTTAGACAAATTGATCAGAGTATTAATATAATAATAATATTAACAATAATATCCATTTTTAAGGTCACAGCCAAGCTAGACACCAAATTGGTGTATGAGACCCCCTTGTTTGTGGGACAAGGGACTCACCTCAGACACCAAATTGGTGTATGAGACCCCCTTGTTTGTGGGACAATGGACCCACCTCCGCGCAGCGATTTGACTCCTAAATCTACGAAGGCATACATACTCTACCCCCCTCTGGTTTTGAACTTGTAACCTTTTAAGAGGAAACACATGCTCTTAACCATTAAACCCACTCAAACTATATCTATCTAGTGTTAATTTTAGCAAAATATATTTTCCGATATATATTTTTGTGTTCATGTTTGTTTCCGTCAACGTGTTCTATGCAATTTAAATGTATTTGGAAGATTTATGGCATCTTGTCTGGTTGTTCAAAAGGTGCTAAAGATGGTTTAAAAGGAATGTTTGCATGAATAAAGTAATGTGCATGCGTTGATATGGAAGTATGTGTCCATTCTTCGAAAGAACACCTGTTTATTCAAGAGCGTATTCTTAAATTTTAATTAATTTTTTTAATATGAATTAAACACAATAGTTATAGATTTTTAATTTTTTATTTAAAGTTATAATTTTTCCTAAATTTTATTATTTTTAAATATTTCATATTTATAATTATTAATTATAATTAAATTATCTAATCTTGTCTGGTCTGGTATACATTATCAAAACCAATTAAACCAATAATAATTTAACCCAATCAAAAGATTTACTTCGCTTCTTCTTCACTACATAACATTATAACATTCCTAATAACTTTATAACTAGTAACATTATAACATTCATATTATAATAACTTTATAACAACAGTATAACATTCATATTAACTGCATAAACACTAACAATCCACTGTGACAGGATAATACCGTTGTTTGAATTGAATTACTTCAATAGTAAACAGTTTTTACTCCATTGAGTTATTTCAATAATGAGCACCTTTTTTTTAATATCGAAACTCTAAATCCACAGGGAAGATAATGGTGTGAGAAGATCCGATAGTGCCCGGATTTGAAAACCAAGATAATTCTGTCTGAAAAGGCACGATAATGCCAAGACGGATGGGATGGGTTGATTGTCACCTCGGCTCCAGATTTTCTGATGAAGGATCAGCTGCGCTATTTGATGTTTTGTGACGTTCGCCCGATGTATCCACATCTATGAAAGCAGGCTTTCTGGGCGAAGGAAGATTATGGGTCTCACTTCTCAGCATCATCACCACTTGGGACATTGAAGGCCGCAACGCTGCAGATGCTTCCGTACACAGAAGGCCAATTTTAATCACTCTAATCCCTTCCTCCAACGAATAACTGCCGTTCAATGTGGGATCTAGAATTTCCAAAGCTCTACCTTCTTTATACAGTCTCCATGTCTGCTTGGTCAACAAAACATAAAACTTTAGTTACCAAGGGAGTTCGAAAATTTGGAGTAAAAAAATTGATATCTACATGAACCATACTCCTTCGATGAGAAAGTCCATGTCAACGGCCGAACTCTTATTCTTTCTTCCGCTGATAATCTCAAGTAGAAGCACTCCAAAACTGAATACATCTGCTTTCTCCGTCAATTGTCCGCGGAAGGCGTACTCAGGGGCCATGTAACCTCTGCACAATTTCATATTTGATCAAATCCTCATAACCGAGCAGCCTCAAAATTACATGATTCATATTCAGATACAAGAGTTACAGTTGTATGACGTTATGTGGAGTTTGGATATTTTAATTTCTCAAAGTGATTTCTATTTTTTAATCTATATCTATAAAATTTAAATCTACTAACTTAATTTCATATAAACTCCACGTAAACCAATTAAATATATACTGCATATATAATTATAATTATTTCTTTAATAAAAACCCTAAAAACAAATTCTTACAAAGTTCCAGCAACTCGAGTGCTAACGTGGCTTTGATCTTCTGCAAATAATCTGGCCAACCCAAAATCTGCTATTTTAGGTCTGTGTTTATCATCGAGTAAAATATTGCTGGCTTTAATATCTCTGTGGATGACCCGAATATGAGATTCCTCATGAAGATAGGCCAGACCACGTGCTGTTCCAACTATGATTTCGTACCTCTTTTTCCAGTCAAGTAAATGACGTTTTGTAATATCTGCAATGCATCACACAGCGTAAATATATGCTCTAAACTTCATGTACAAACAAAAGAATCCGAGAAACATTCAGGGATTAAGAACGGGTAGAAACCGAATAGAAACTTGTCAAGGCTACTGTTGTGGAGGTATTCGTAAACTAGTAGTCTTTCTGACCCTTCAACTGAACAACCAAACAATTTGACTAGATTCCTGTGCTGAACACAACTGATGATATTCGCTTCATTTAGAAATTCAGCATCTGCTTGCCTTGTACCCATATGGAGCCGTTTAACTGCAACCTCTCTGCCATCAGGGAGAAGTCCCTGCAGATCGACGAACTTCAAATTCTATTTTATTCCCCATTTTTACTAGGAGCTGCTATTTCCTAATAACTAATTTATTTGATTAAAAGAGATATTAAGCTCTTACCTTAAAGACGCATCCAAAACCTCCATCTCCAAGTTTGTTCTCTACTTTAAAATTGCAGGTAGCCTCTTTCAGGATGTCGTGCTTGAAAATGAGTTCTGGATTCGCTATTCTCGCCCTTAAGATAGATTCTTCTTCCTCACCTGCGAAAACAATTACAAGGTGTCTATTTATCTTGCACACAACTTAATCAGACAAGCATCTTAGATAGTTAACAATGAATAAGTTAGTTGCAAGTTGACGACCTCCGGTTCCAGAAATCTCTCCCCGGCGTTTCAGACGAGAGCAAATATTCCACTTCCAAAGCCCTATGACTGCAATTAATACAATCGTAGCGGCTACTACACCCAGACTTATACCCAAGACGCTAGGTTTCTTGCCTTCTGCATATTTACACAAAAAGTGTCAGTGACCAGTAATCTCTGTTTTAGTTGAGCAGAAACAAATGAAATCCTACAAAACCCGTGTATTCCTCAACAAAACAAAATTACCAGAGGACGTGGGAGGACTTTCCCCTGGTGGCAGAGATGGTGGCGATGGTCGCGGTGTTAGAACTGAAGTGTTGAAAAATTCATAAACCTCGTAACGTAAATAGCAGTTCTCAGATCCGAATTGTGCCCCAAGAGCTCCAGGTTGGCATGTAAAAATAGCTTCTACGGCATCAGTTAGGCACGTTCCGCAGCTTGTCTGGGACAGATCTCTCCAGCACTGTGCTAAGCTGTAGATATCCTGCGTTAAACCAAAGGGGACACTGACGGAATCGCCAGCGAAAATGTTGGGGCTCTCTTGTGCTTCAGCGGTACTATTCGAGAGCAGGGCTTTCACAGCAGTTGTGAACTGTTGTGGCTGACTGCTGTTCCCAGTATTGCAGATAATATTTATTTGCGCATCCTTCGTACTTTCAATATCGTTGTAAAAATTATGATCGTCGTAACGCAAGAAGCAGCCGTCTAGTTGAATCAATCCTGAAGTGTTTTGACAAACCTGAACAAGATTCGCTTTAGCCGTGGATGCGCACTGTCTGCAAGCGGAAGAATCTAAATCTCCCCTACACTGGACAAGCCCGTAAACAGTACTATTGCTGTTTGTCCCCTGAGCAACAGTACTAGAGGTATTGAATCCGGTGGCATAAACATTGTTAACCAGTGAATCTAAAACCTTGTTTAGATTAAGCTGAAACGCGCTGCCGTTTCTATATGTATGATTGCCGCAATTGCTCCAAACGGTAGAAATCTCTGGGTCAGCTGCTGCGAAGCGTATACTTGTACATAGACAGAGGATAACTAAAATGCTTCCCGTTAAGTGTTTCATCGCCATCGCCAAACCCAGCTTCTTTGTGCCCTGCCTAGGGTTGAGCTGACAGAATGACATAGTTGGAGGTGTTCCTGTAATCGAATGCGTTTGTAAAGTTCAAAGTGTACATTTATCAATTCTGGACACAGGCATCCCAAAGGGGTTTTCTACGTGGAGAATACGCCAAGGTGTAGAGTATTCTAATTTACATAGGAAATGTACTACAATCAGATTGTGGTTCAGATTAGTATATTTCATTTTCCTATGGTATATTTATATTTCATTTCATATAGTGATTTGAATTTTCAACCACATAAGCGACTAACTTTTTTTGTTTTCCAGAGAAAAAAAACGATTCCTTTCATTTCTTTCCAAGCACATGCGCGACTAACTTGTGAAGTGAAGGAAATCTATCGTCTTTCAGCTGCGTACGTTTCTGTCTCCATTAAGCAGAGAGGGACTTACTGCGACCGGCTACCGACTCTTGACGTGGGGGTCGCCTTGGTACATGTTGCAATAATGTATTCCACCATGTAAATTTCCATTTCATTAATTTATTGGTTACAGTAAATATATTCCCAATTCATTGATTTACTGCTTTTTGGAGCAACTGTAATTTTTGCTGAGTCACAATGGCTGTTCTTTTCGGAATGCGCTTATTGTGCGTTTATTCTTGTACCTTATTAGTTTCGAGATCGATCTCCGGGTTCGCTATTTGAGAACTTCACTTCCGTGGAGTCTTAATATGTCCGTGGTTTAAAAATATTTACATATTAATTTGGAAAATAATGTGAGTGTGGGTAAGGGTATAGTTATTGAATGTTCAATCTGGATATTTCTCTTAATCAAAAATGAATTGGGGACTGGCTTTTCTACTTTTGTGATTTGCATCTTATCAAATTTTTCATTTAAGCCAGTGAGGATTATCTTAGTTATGTCAATGTGACCAACTAGATTTTCTCCCAATTCTTCAATTTTTTTCAATGACTCTTTAGTGTATGACCGAGTCATGCTGGAATCAAACTGAATACTATTTAAACAAGAATTTACACTATTAAAAGAGGACTGTACAACATCAATCTGTTTCTTTACTTCATCTGATTTTGCAATATTCATTTCCAGACCCTTTAAAGCAGTGTTTGTCCAATTTATCTGTTCACTGGCCTTTTGAATCCTTCCATCGATTCCTAAGGCGCTGTCATCTTTTTGGACAAGAGGAATGGCTCTGGCTGCATTGGATTTTTCTCCTAGAATTATTCCTTTATATGGTGGAAAAGTAGTAGAAGTTTCTACTATAGATCCATCAAGTGCAGTCCACCCATGTTTATCAGGAACATTACTAGAAGAACTACCAGTCAGAACATTTATAGGAGCTATTTTATCTTTCCAAGAATAAAAAGATATCCATTCATTGTTATTCTCCATATATCTTTTCCAATCTATGGCCATTTTTCTCTTCTAGTCTGGGGTGTATCCTTTGTCAAATTCATCTGCTTGGGGATTTGTGAGTAGATCCCAGTTTAACATTTCTTTCATCCACTGTGCACTGATCTGTGATTTTGGGCATCCATCCATGAGTGCAAAGAATTTATGCATCTCCATAACTGCAGGTTTCTTGTAGTCAGAGGGGATTTGTTTGAACCTACACTCAGGAATCAGTTCTGACATTTCTAATTTTCCCAATCCATATCTAGGCTTTGCAGGTCTCATCAGACAAGTCATTTGTGTAAGCCTAGGATCTTCATCTTCTATTGAATGCATCATGAGGACATGATTAGTAGTGAAGACCTGATCAGTATCTGGGTCAGACTCATGTGGAAAAGGTATATCTGAACATTTAGGATTTGGACATGAACTGATAGAAGTGGAGGGAGGAGCAGTGCCAGTTCTGGGATTATGATGCAGATGGATGTTCTGTTCTGCAAGACTCAAGAGATTGATGATGTTTGTACATTCAGGACACTTTACTTCTAAGGATGAAAAATTTACAAGTTAAGCGAGTTCAAAAAGCTGTAAATGGCGACACGAAGAGGATGATGAACAAGCAGTATCTACAGTAGAGGGATCTCTATAATATCTTGACATTTTGCAAGCAGCTTCTATTCCTTGACGATCGATGGTCGATCTTCGTGGAAAAGATATAACTGCGCAAGAAGCATTTTCTGTGATATTGGCGGAAGTAATATTCATTGGAGGTTGAGGCCTGGAATGATTAACAATCCAATGTTTTGGGAATTCTAAAGTTTCCCATTTTATCAAATGATGTTCAACTTTTTGATTCTTTGGATCTGTTTTCACAACAACACTTGACTTAGAATTTCTGCTGGGGGTATGCTGGATGGCTGGCCATAGAGTATTGGTGTGTCTAAGACAGGCTTTTGTCTGAATGGCTATATTATTTCTCTTTTTCTTCATATCAAATCCAGTGGTATGGATTTGCAATTGTAGAATGTCTTGGATAGTTTCATCAAAAGTATAGACAGAGAAATTAGGATAACAGTCAAAGTAGACTGGGCCGTCAGACAGGGGAGCAACTATTCCACCAATGATAGAGTCTGTATATTTGTTATGAGTCAGATCTCTGACTGTTGCAAGCACAAAAGTGTTCAATCCTTTATGGACTAAAGGATTAATACCGACTCTAATACAACCTAGATGAACATAATTTGTTTTCAACTTTTTTGCTTCTGCTTGTAGAGATCTGGGATCGAGTAATTGGATGGTCTGTATACTATCTGAATTTTCTTCAACTTGACTAACTGACTCTTTAATACTAATTCTGGAGGCAGCAATTAAATGAAACGGAGATAGGTCACTATAGACTTCTGAGGGTGTAATATCTGGGAGAGCCCATCTAGCCGAAGGCTGACTTTCTTCATAAACCTTGTCTACAGAATTTAAAGTTCTGCTTGAACTAGTTTCAAACATTTCTTTAAGCACATTGTTTTCTGGAAGAGACTCTTCTTCAAGTTCTCTGAATGAGACAGACTTTCTGAATGAATCCATTCTTTCGAAATAAAGAGTGATCTTGGAGTACCAACCTTTTGAACCAGACGTTACTGGCTCTGATACCAATTTCTAGCAGGGGCTTCTGTCACAAGCTTGCTCTTTCTTCGTGTCTGTAAATTCTTTCTGATAGCCAACTCCTAGTGAACCAGTGGTGAACCTACTCAGATCTTTCTCGCACTAGCGACCTTTCCAACGGCTTCCTTGCCTTATACGGTCTTGGCGTCCCTTCGATCCTTTGGCGAACTTCCTGCGAACTTCGGACGAAAGCTCAGAGAGAACTACTATCACAGCGGATTCTTTGTAAAATGCACAGAGGTACTCAGATATGAAACAGCATACTCATTTTATTTCAGAAAGGAAATTCTTACAGAATGCTCACAGAGCTCTTACAGAGATTGATTCTTTCTAGAAACAGACTAGTCTTGCTTTTTCTGGACTTTTCACAGCTTAATCATAAGCAAGTTACTACCAGAGGCTTCTGGCAAGATCAAGGCTCTATCTCAGAATCAGATTTTGCACACCAAACTTGACTCTCCTAATGATTCGGCCACTTTAGGTTCTTATCAGTGCCGAGCACACTGATACGCAGGCTTCTCGAATCGACTATGGACTTTGAGTAATTACTCGTGATGCAAGCAGATCGGATTGGATATCCGCAGATGCAGAGCAGGAGAATACTCGACACAAAACACACTCAAGACTAAGACTCGATAACTCTAAGACTCGATGCCCTTCAAATGAGCCTTACCCCTCTTTATATAGCCATAGAGGGGGGGACAAACATTAGACAAAAGTACCTCTAGAATCATTTCTTTTTCAATCTTTTATCAAAGCAACATCCGCACAAATATTCGGGTTAGGCCGAATAATTGCTTTCGGGTAATGCATGTGATAAATCTGTACTGAAAAGCAGATTCTTGTACCGAAACCAGATTTATGACAATCTACACAGTGGATACTTTTGTACAAAAAGCCCACGAGAAAAGACTATTTACACTGTGGAGGCTTTTGAACAGTAAAGCCCACGGGAACTCTGGCCACAATTAAGCCCTTGTGACTGGTACTTATTCAAAATAAAGTGAAATCAGGGAATCTTTCCCTTTTGTAAAGCAGGTCATCACATGCCTTGGTATATATTCGCCGGACTATCATTGGTTTTCCCAGTATGATTTGATGTTGCACTTTGGTTAACACACACCATTCTAAATGATCTACCATATATTCATGGAGAGCATAATTTGTCATGTGGAATGGGTCCCATTCTTTGACTGTCATTTCTTTGACTGTGTTGTAGATGCGATGATAGCAATCTCCAATATTGTAGTCAAAACATTTCTGACAGTGTCTTCTTTGAAATCCTTCATGGTACACAGGATCCATAGCTGTTCTGTTGACGCTGTAATCTGTCCACCAATTTCTGAACCATTCACATTGCCGATTATTTTGTGAAGCTGCCATTGTGCTGAACTTTAATTTTGTATAATGGGTGTCTGTTTTATCATCTACATTCATAAAATCCCACCATAACTTTTTATAATCCTGGAAATTGTAAACTGTGTCTGGGAATATTATCTTTGGGTCATTTCTTGGCCACCTTGCTCCTTCTTGGATGTGTGAAAGATTTTCCCATAAATCTCTTGTACGGTAAATACAAAAGTATGCTCCATAGATTCTGGTATTGCTGTTACCTTGGTGACCAATTCTCCCAATGTCATGAAAATTTGACTCTAATGCTTCTCTTGCCGCCCTTGCATCAGCCTTTGCTTTGGTATATATCATATCATGGATCCATTTTCTTCCTTTTGGATATATTCTCCTTTCTGGGACATAATGTTGAAGATCTGAATGTGGCTGGAGATCTGCATCAAGGACTTTGGTATTCCTTAGTTGCCATGTAGGCTTCCAGCTGGTTTTATATGTTTCCCAGTCTTGGTTATCTGGGATAGTCCGCAGAACTTCACATTTCTGACTTGGATCCCATTCAGTGACAATTATCATAACTTTTGTAATATCTTTTTCAAGATATTCTCTGCTGAGAAAATCAGGGAGACAATTTTGTTCTCCTTTTATATGTTCTACAGAAAAATCAAAATTTGCAAATAATGCTTGCCATCTGGCAAACTTTGCTTCTTCTGGTTTCTTGATGTTTTTAGATAAGACTTTCTTCAAGGCTGAGGCATCTGTTCTAAGAAGAAATGATTTGTTAATAAGATAAACTGCAAATTTGCTAATACAGTTCCAAGCAGCTTTTACCTCTCTTTCAATAACATAATATTTTTGTTCTGTTGGGTTCCAGACACCTGAGGCATACTGAACTACTTGTTCTTCTTTACCAATCCTTTGTTTTAGAATTCCACCCCAACCAATATCACTGGCATCAGATTCTACAATTTTGAAAGCTTCATCATCTGCAATATATAAAATGGGCAATGATTTTACCTTTGCCTTGATTTCTTGTACTGCCTTGGTGTGTTTCTCTGTCCATGGAGGAGGATTTGTACCAGTTCTTGGGTTGAGCAATTTTCTATCACTAGCACAGTCTTGGTAGAAACTGCTTACATAGTTTAAGCATCCAAGAAACCTCTGCAGCTGTGTCTTATCTTTTAAGACATCTGGAAACTTATCTGCGAACT
>APFE030081868.1:0-14533 GCA_000404065.3 Pinus taeda | reverse complement strand
CAGTAGGAAAACAACCTCCATATTGGACAGGTTCTTAGCCACATAACACTTCCTTGGGAAAGATATCTTCTACGAAGCGACCAGCAGTACAGAGTAGCGAATTGGCATGGTTTGATAAGGAAAATAAAAAAAGAAATGTACAATTGAATGTTTAGAACGCTCAATACACCGAGTCGCCTCATACTCCTGAAATCAGTCCTTCAAGCTATGCCAGTCTATCAAATGGCAAGTCAAGCAATCCCTAAGACCATATGCCAGAAAATGGTGCAAATCTTTAAAAAAAAATTGTGGCAAGGGCAAAAAAAAAAAAAAAAAAAATGGGCTCTACTATCATGGACATGGTTAAGAAGGGCGGTCTCAGAGGGAGGCCTAGGTCTAAGAGACCCTTATATTTTAAACCAAGTCATGGGGGCAAAATTATGGTGGAGATAGATTCAAGGAGGGAATGACTTATGGAAAATGTTGTGGGAACAAAAATATGAGATAGCAAGGACACCAGAAGGTAAACTCTGAACTCTGACAGAAAGGAAAGGCTTAGTGATTTCGAACTTGGAAAGTATGAACAGAGCTCTGTTAAGAGACAACAACTTCTGGGAAATTCGTGAGGGAGACAAAGCAGATTTTTGGCAGGAAGTGTGGCAACAAAGAGGAACCCTGATTCAAGAACCCCAGCTACACGAAATCCAACAGTACACAACCCAAGTAGTGGACGACATAATAAGAAACTATTGGGTAGGTGAACAAGACAACTACTAGAGAAAATGGAAGATGAGGAGTGACTGGCCTAAAGCCCCAGAAACTGATCAATGGACAACCTTTCAAAAAGAATTGGCAACCAGGAAAATAGCTAGTAAAGAAGGACCAGATATAATAAGATGGGGCAAATGTATAAAAGGAATGTTCACAATATCAGAAGGCTACCATATGAAAACAGGAGGAGTTGGAAATGCAGACACAAAAAAATGGAAAAGAATTTGGCAGTTAAAAACTTGGCCAAAAGTGGCATTTTTTACCTGGATAATGCTACATGGGTGAGCCTTGACTTGGGATCAATTAAGAAGGAAAGGAACGCATGGGCCCTCGCGATGTGCGTTATGCCAAAATCACGAAGAAACCACGGAGGATGTCGCAAATTCCTGCAGTGTAAGTAACAACCTGTGGCAAATCACCAACAACTTTTTGAGATTACAGAAAGAAATTTAGGGAGCATTAAATTAACAATAGAGCAATGGAGCAGCAAGCCGTACTGCAATATAATCCTAAACCATGCCTGGAACCTGTGAATCGGTTTTCTCTTGTGGAACCTTTGGAAAGCCCGAAACAGGGTAATATTCAAAGAAGGAAAAAATGACAAAGGGGAAATCTAGAACCAAATTATGAAGAACATAAGAGAAACAATCATCCTGGGAAATTGGAAAGAGGAAGACTGGAAGACGGAACGAACGGAAACTAGCATAATGAACCGACTGGAAATCAAAGAAAAAAACTCAAGAAGCATAGGGAAGGCACAAGATGCAGGAAAGGTAAGGGCCAAAGAAAGATACAGGAATCCTCCCCAAGGATTCATAAAACTAAACTTCGATGGGGCAGCCAAAGGCAACCCAGGGGAGGTGGGTATTGGAGGGATATTCAGAGACGAGGAAGGAAAGATCAAATGGGCATATGCAATAGATTGTGGCATCGCCACAAACAATGAAGCAGAATACCACGCACTAAACAGGGGATTGGAGATAGCGATACGAGAAGGGTACCAAAGACTGCAGATACAAGATGACTCCATGTTGGTCATAGAAACCATAAAACAACTACAGCAAGGAATACCAACGGAAAAACTAAGCAAAAGCTGGAGGACGGCGTGGGTAATAACAGACGTTGAAAAGCAACTTAAGCGGCTGGCATGCACCATCTTGTCCCATCTGAAAAGGAAAGGAAATGCCCCGGCAAACCTCCTTGCGAACTAGGGATGCCAAAATCGAGAACAACAGTTAGACGCAGGAGAAGCAGAAATTAGCCAGAATGAGGGTATGAACCAAATGTTACATGCAGTTGAAGCAGATAGACAACATATAGAGAATTTGGGTGAAACTAATGGGAGGGTAGAAGGACGAAGGCAAATGCAAGCAGGTCAGCACAAATCACCCACGGAATAACAAAGGATGGAAGAAAGGACAGAGAGGACATTGATGACGGAAGAGGGAAGAGAAAGGACTGACCCGAGAAGCAAGGGAGCATAAATGGATAGGGGTGGGAGAAGGGAGAACAGGACAGCAGGACCGAGATGGGACAACAAAGGAAAGCCAGATGGCAATGCGAAGTTAGCAAACGGACGACAAGAGCAGCCGGGAGAAGATAAAAATTAATGAAGCACAGAGCACAAGACATTTGGGCAGCATCCCAAGGAAAGTGGGCCAGAAAGCTAGCCAAGGATGGACAGAAAAGGAGACAGTTGGAGGTAATGTTAAGATAGGGGAATATTAAAAGAGCAGAGTATGAGGGAAACCATGCATTTTGCATGTGGGCGCGGAAGAAGGAAGGTGGCGAGCGAGAACGCATCTACAGCAAACGACAACTGCAGAGGATAGAACAACACAACCAGGTTGACTGGTATGTTAAGTTTCCTTCCCCATCCCTGGGAAAAAGATTTATCATGCAGCATAGAGTAGGCATGAAGGTAGATAGGGATAATCTTCATCACCTCAGATTCGGTTACAGAGTTAAGGTAGTTTGGGACAGGGAAGAACCCCGAGAATCCATGGCTAGGAAGGGTGGGTATAACAGTAAGGAGAAGAGCAGAAAGGAAATGGAGGACCCATCCACCCATGTCCCTTGCGATAGATCTGGAGACCTGGGCATTTCAAACCCTGAGACTTTGCCTACTGAAAGGAAAACCTGGAAAAATCGAGAGCGGAACTTGGTGCATCCCATAGGGAACAGAGAAACTGAAGAAAATTGGGAGGGGAACTCTGGACCAGAGGAACCCAAACTAGGGATAGGGATAGGCAAGCCCAGGAAAGATAGGAGGGGCCTTGAAAGTAAGGAGGACCATTCGTCCCAGAAAAAATACGCTAACACTCATAGCGCAACTCTAAGTGGTGGAAGCCCAGAAACTGAAAGTTCTAGAGAGGCCTTAGCTCTGCATAATCGAGATAATCATAAAACAAGAGGAACTATGACGAGGGGTGGTAGCACCACCCTATTCAATTATACCACCCCAAAGGCTAAAACTAATAACTGTGTTTATAATGTGGTAGGTCTAACAAACAGTAAGGGGGCAACTGCAACCCAGCCAGAACATTTCAAGGATAAGAGCACCAAGATGCTGACAAGCACAATCATGGCTCCCAGGCGCAACAAGAGAAATGTTAAACAAGAAGAAGGAACAAGCAGCACAGGACAAAAAAAACGAAGGAAATCGAATGGTGATCAGATAAAGCAACTAATTGATGCCTACATGAAGGCAAATATGCAGGAAGTTCGAGACCAAATTTGGGGTTGGGAATGAGACTTGAGATAAAATACAAGAGGCAGCGACCTCCCTATGCAGGAGTGGGAAGAATTGGTACAGGACCTAGGCACAACAAATGGTCGACAATCTCTCTATCACAGGGCTTTGCAACAATACTGGATAATGAAACATATTGTTGCTCGAGCCATGACCCTACATCAGGAACACATGGAAGGGGAAGTGCTAAACAGGCAGGAGAGAAACAAGGAACCAGAACTTGGTCGAGGGGAAATGATGAAAGAATTGGCGACCATTCAAATACAAACTTACAGGAACAACCTTGCATTGGGCCGAATTGAGCAGACTTTGTCGGAGATAAAGTGGACATTGTTCCAGCAAGGATGAGAGCTCCCAAGCTCAGGGGTGAAGTCGCAGAATTCTGGAAAGAAGATGCTGAGCCCACATGAGAAGGAAACATTTCAGATAACCTCCTAAGATGAGGAGTAGTTTACTTATCTTTAGTTTTTGAATGTTTTTGTTTAAAAGGACAAAGATAGGAATTTGGGGAATGGATAGTAAAGATAAGAGGATACTGATGAACTTATTTAAATTTTGGAATGGATACAACGTTGATCGATGGTCACTTGGTTTTCTTCGAGCAGGTGACTGATCGAAGGTTTTGAATGTAAATTTGGAAAAAGTAAGTATTGGAAGTACTACCTTGTTTACAAAAAAGATCTATATATATATATATATATATAGCTAAGATTGACTAAATTTATATATTCATTATTAAAGTTACTGGGATGTTTTTCTTTTTAGAAGGTTTCTCTAACAATATAGGTCAAATAATGACAAGTTGTAAATAATGTGTTCTTTAAGAAGGGTTTAAATGGAACAATTGTTTTTGTCAAAGTAAGATTTACCCTAAGACTAGATAAATGCCTTGGTGGAATGGGTTTTACTTATCTTTGAGACCTTTGAAAAAAAAATTAAATGTTTCATGAGACTTAAAAATAATATTAATATATAATCGATTGAGAGCGATGGCGTCGAGGGTTTCTGAGGCTTTTGGTTCCCTGCTTCCCGCCGCGCTGCGCGTTTTCTCCGCCACAAACCAGTCACTCTCCTGGTGCGAATCTTGGCTCCTCGCTCTCTCCACAGAACCCAGATCTTGGACCATTCTCAAAGTTACGCTGCCAGCAGCGGGGTTCAAAGATTTACGCTGTGGCATGGTCTCCTCGCCAGTGAAGCTCAGAATCTTAAAGAAGAAAGACGCAATCAGCCTCAGCGCAAAAGGTTTTGGAGGCCTCACACTCCTTCCGGGTGCTCGAATCTCTGAGTGTGTAAGGGAAGGGGAGCATTTTCTGAGGAAAGTTTTTAGCAGCATCCAAGCGGAGGGACACAATCTCACAGATCTGCTCAATGGGGTCACAGATCTGCAGTTATTATTACAGATCTGCAGTCTTCGAATCCCCAAAATCCGAAGTCAAGACACCGACCCTGCGGCAAGGTCAATAGCGTTCTACCCTCTTGCTTCTTTCTTACCCATTTTATTCCAAGCTGTGATTGCAGGGTCAAGGTTCAGTTCCGAAGCAGACGTCCTGACCATGGATAGCCATCAGTTAAGCAGTTCTGCAATCAAAGCTTCAGATCATAAGCCCAGCAGATCTTGGGGCCTCAAAAAAACACAGATCTATGGGCAAGCTATCAACAGGCGGCAGGGTCAAACGAGCTCATCTATGAAGCAGCTTTATCTCCTGAACCCGCCAAATATGCCTGAAGACTCCCCTGCATTTCAGATCCAACTCAACCTTTCAGGTAAAATGACAATGTTATGGGTGCATGCAGCAAACCTTGTGCAAGATCTTCTGTAAAAACTTGAATGCTGGCTGGGGATTCCCTCCTCTTGCCTCAGACTACTATATCAGGGTAAACAACTTATGCCGCCCCTATCTCTCTCCTTCTACAGCATTCAAAAGGACGCCTCTATTGGGGCTTCTTTTCGTTTAAGAGGTGGTTCCTTCGGGCAAACCTCCTCGGCCCCATCTTTCTCCTATAAAGATGCAACTCGCAAAAACGCTGGCCAACCTCAGGATTCTTCTAAGGCAGCCCAGCTAAATGGTGTTCCAAAGCCGTTTCTGGTTGATAAATCAGAGGAAATTCCCTCCATTAGCTTCTCTAATTCTGGGGTTGAGAACCGCTTTCAGATTCTTTCAAAATCAACACTCATATGCAGATTTAATGGGCTATGGCCTCGCACAGCAGATCTTTATCAATGGGTCCATTCCTCTTGGACTAAAAAATGTAAAATCTTCCTTTGCTCAAAAGGTTTTTTCCTGGTGGTTTTTGACTCAAACGAAGACTACTAGAAAGCCTTAACGGGAGGCCCTTGGTTCTGGGGTTCGGCTGGGCTCTTTCTTACCCCCTGGTTTCCTGATTTTGACCCTTCTACAACAGTAATCTCCAACCTTCCCATTTTGGTCAGGCTCCCAAATCTTCCGGCTCATTTTTGGGATTTCTCTGTCTTCTTAGCCATTGGGAATACTTTAGGACGATACCTGGCTACAGATACCTCAAGAAGGAATAATGGTCTCTTCACTTACGGCACACTGTGTGCAGAAATAGACATCAGCAAAGGACTGCCGGATCAGATTAACCTCAAGTTTGGAGATTTCCACTGGACTTAGTCACTGGATTACGAGAATACAGCCTTCCGCTGTCGCCATTGTCACCAAACAGGGCACCTTCAGAGTACATGTTCATAGTTTAAAGATAAAAAGAAGAATCTGAACCGTAAGCCCAAATCCAAAAAATGGAACACATTTGAGCCTCCTTGTCCGTTGAACGACTTAGACTTCTCGAGCTCGGAGGAGGAGGAATCTGTGCAGGTTGATGAGGAAGTTGAAGCTGATATGCAGGATGAGGATATTCCGAGGGACGCTCCCTCAGTTGTTCCGGAGGCTCCCTCTAACCCTTAGATTTCCCAGAAACACTCTCATTTCTCTTCATCCTCAGATTCTGAGAAGGATGCTCAGCAGTCAGATCAGAATAATCTACAACTAGTCTCGAGTCAGCGAAACTCCACTGGGTGGACAAAAGTGAACACGACAAAAGGCAAAAAATGTCGTGTTGTAGGAAATAACCCTTCGGGGTAGCTTCTCTGCTCTTGTTTTTTCCAGATGTAGTCCTATGTTCTCTTTGGCCTTTCCCTAGTTTGTCTCTTGGGAACGAGGTTGAGTTCACATCACCTCTAGTTCCCCTGCTTCTCTGCTCTGCCTGCTTCCAGGCCTGATTGCACTATATTTTTTCCTTTATTAATAGATTTAGTCTTTATCCAAATAATAATAATAATAAATAACATAACAATAACCATTAACAATAACAAAACAAAACAATAACAAAATATAAAATAATCTTAAAAATTCTTGAATATAATTTTGAATTTTTAATTACATGTAATTAACAGAAACTCAAACTAATATCAATTAAATTAAAAAATCCAACAAATAATTTAAACTATTTTTAAATTAATTTTTAAAAAATTCAAAATGTCACTACAGATTAATTTATAAAAATTAAATATTAAAAATTTAAATCTATAAATCTTTAAAATATTATAATCAAAATAAATAATTTGATACTTTGTACTTAAGTGGGTTAACCAAAATAACTAATTTAAATCTTTAAAAAAATTAATTGAATGATTATGAATCCGAAAAATATAAATTACATAACCAAAGTAAATATACTTTGTACTTGGGTTAACCAAAGTAGCCTTCAAATTCAAATCTTTTGTACTTAAGTGGGTTAACACGCTAAGACTCTCGTTGTGTAAAGGAACTTCCAAATGGACTCGTCTCGTTGAGGACTTGGATTTTATATTATTGTCCTTTTCTTCTAGAAGTAATTTTCATGGTTGGTAGTTTTAAGTCAAAATTAAAAAATACACCTTTATTATTAAAAATAATATTTTAAATGTGTATTGATTTTAGTAGGATAAATAAAGTCAAATTTCAAAATTAATAATTATAATTATTTTTGATTAGTTTATTACATAAGAATGTTTATTTATAAATATATTTTATATTAATTTTGTTTTAATTAATAATATATTTTTAATGTTTTTTTTTTTTAATAAATGTACGGGTTTAAGCTTAACGATGAGTAAAGTTCTGAATCATAATTCAAAATATATTTCTTTCAAAGATAAAAAATAAATAAAAAGCAAAAAAAATTAAAATATTGCTATTTTTTTAAATATAAAAATGATAGTTTTTTAATGTGGGATATATATGAATGAATAATATTTTAACGTCTACGAGATTAAAATAGTCTATGGGATTATTTGCCTCCTTATTTTTTGCGTTTTGCAATTTAATTTTTTTCTTACTCAAATTGATGATGAGGTGACCCAACCTTCTAAGAGTCCCCTCACTGAAAAGACAACGCAAGGAACTGATGCTAACATACTAATATAATTGTCCCTAATGTCTCTGAAAGCATCACATTCTAAAACTAATCCTTTTCTTACTCAAATTGATGATGAGGTGATCCAACCTTCTATGAGTCCCCTCACTGAAAAGACAATGCAAGGAACTGATACTAACATACTACTATAATTGTCCCTGATGTCTCTGAAAGCATCACATTCTAAAATGAAATGTTTTTCCGATTCCAATACCCCAAAAGTGCAAAAAGTACACACATGTTCTTCCCAAGCTTCTTTAGGTCTCTTCCACCATCCTACATCGAAGTTTATTTGAGTTAGTAGTTAAATGAGCAATAAGAATCTTTGTTCTCCATGGAATGCTAGCTCCAATGTACTCTTTTTATTGGAAAGTATAAATGGGGTTGAATTCTTGAACATAGTACATCTTCTTTCTACCCAAGGTTAATTCTTAACTGAGGAACAAGAATCTTTTCTCTCCACTGAATGCTGGCGCCAATGTACTATTTTTGTTGGCGATCATAAGTGGGGTTGAATTTCTGAACATAGTATTTCTTCTTTCTACTCAACTCTTTTCCCCGTATACACTTACAAAACTTCTCCATATTTGAATAAAAAAGCTTTAAAAATAATTATTAAAACATCCAACATAACCGAAATGAAATATATATTTCATCACTTGATTTGACTCGTTGTAATAAATAAACTAAGTAAATTGCAAAACTCATGAGAGTTATGATGCATATAAACTATAAAACTCAGTGAGAGTTATGATGCCTAACTTTAAGTAGTACAAAGATATTAATAATAAGCTATGACATGCAGGTATAATAGTTTTTTAATTTTATTAATTAAAATAATGTTTTGCTAAACCACCATATAATTTGCATCCAATGTACAACTACCAATGAGCAAAAAGTTATCATTTAAAAAAAAAAAAATTGCAATACAAAGATATTAATAATAAGATTAACGTGTAAGTATAATGGTTTTTTTTTTTTTTTTTTTTTTTTTTTTTTTTTTTTTTTTTTTTTTAATAAAATTTTTTCTGCATATCTAATAAACCCCCTTAAAAATTTGTCATTCAATGTACAATGACCAATGAGCAAAAGTAATTTATATTTAAAAAAATTAAAAAAATAGTTGACACAATACAAATATATAATGGCTATGACTGAGGTACAATCACCAATCAACGAAAGTATTTATTTTAAAAAATAAAAAATATTTTTTAAATTTTCAAATAATTTAGTTTAATATTTATTTTTTCAAAACTTTAATAAATTTAATAGAGTATACCCAAATTATTTTGGAAGGAGCTCCAACCGTAAAAGATACAAACTGGAAATAGTATTACAACTTCTAAATGGTTTGATTATGCAAGACAACTCTATGAGCAGGTTCCCAAGGTTGACCCTCCCCCCTCGGTCAACACTGATACTGTACTCTTCACGGTACAAGAGGTAGAGATGGGTATCAAGAAGTTGGGTGTTGGAAAAGCAAAAGAATTAGCTGAACTCCAAGTAGAATATCTAAAGTGGGGCTCAAAGATTCGTGCACCTCAAATTACAAAAGTCTTCAACAACAGCATACAACATGGACTCCCCACAAATTGGACAACTAGTCTAGCAATACCTCTTTTCAAGAGCGATGAAGTCAATAATCTCTCCAATTATAGGACCATCATGATAAACCCTTTATTTGCAAAGTTATTTGGAAGCATGCTAGAAAACAAAATTAGCAAGTGGGCAGAAGAAAGAGATAAACATGCTAAAGGGCAAGCAGGTTTTAGACCTAAACATTCCACAGTTGATCATTGTATAACTTTAAGGCACATCATTGAAAAAGTTTGGGAGAAAAAAGGAAGAAGTCTTTTGTTGCTTTGTTGATTTCATAAAAGCGTTTGACTCGGTTCCTAGGGATAAGCTTTGGCACAGAATGGAGGAACTTAGGGTTCCTAAACATTTGAGAGCAGTTGTGCATAGACTGTATGAAGAGGTGAAAGTCAAAATTAGAACTTAAGCAGGCATTTCTAAAAGTTTTAGAAGCGATATCGAGGTCAAGCAAGGTTGCCCATTGTCTCCTACCCTTTTTGGTTTATATATCGACAAGCTTGAGGAGTGGTTAAATTTGCAAGGGGGTGATGGTATCTATTTGGGCAAGTTTGTTATAAGGCTTCTTTTGAATGCAGATGACCTTATTTTGTTTGCTAAATCGGCTCTTGGTTTGCAAGAGCACTTACTATCCATCGAGCATTTTTGTAGAAGTGTGGGGATGCAAGTCAATATCAGCAAAATGAAAGTAGTGGTTTTCTCTAAGAAAACAAAACATAACCAGCATAAGTTCTACTCTGAAAGCAGCATTCTGGAAGAATTTGCGGATTACAAATACCTTAGAATTAACTTCAACAAAAATCTAAACTGGAATGGTTGTATAAAGAGAAGAACTTTGAGGGGTTGGAAAGCATTTTATGCTTTTCAAAATAGGTGTAGGGAGACAGAGCTATGGGACTGGAAAACCACTGAAACTCTTTTTAGGTTTCTAGTGATTCTGGTGATTCTCTATGGTTGTGAACTATGGGCCAATAGTGCATCCGACATGCAGTGGAGACAAATTGAGAAAATTCAGAAGCGTTTGATTACAAACAAATTCAAGATTAAAAGTGTTGTTCCTTATGCTATCTTGTTAAGTGAAACAGGGACTGCTCCTATTGAAGCAATTGCTATGGTGCGAGTCATAAGGTATTTAAAAAAAACTGAGCAAATGGAAGAGGGTAGATGGCCTAAGGTTGTCTTTAATGATAGATTGTGCAAGAGCAAAAAAACTTGGATGTAAAAAAATAACAAATGGTTTAGTAAATGGGGTATTTGCTTGACCGCGTGCCCCATAAACAACAAAGAGATAAAAGCTTTTGTTATGGAAAAGTTCCACAAGCGTACTTGGGATAAGGAGCTAGGAAGAAAGAAAAAGTACTATAATGAAGTGTTTAATCCCACTCATAGTCATCAACCAAAAGCATACATAGAGGCAAATATCTCTTGGAGAGCCAAAATTCTTATTTCTCAGTTAAGGACTAATTCTCATAAACTCTGTTGTGAAACAGAGCACTGGAAAAGGCCAAAAGAAGTGTGGGAGGAAAGAGTATGCATTTTTTGTTCTTCCGGAAAAGTGGAAACAGGAAAAACATTTCATTTTATAATGTGAGGTGTTCAAAGACAACAGGGAAAATTATGTAGATATGTTGGTGGCTAGCTCTTGGGATAATCTATTTAGCTAGGAGTTTGTCGAGAAGCTGGGAGCATTTATTTTGAAGCTTCACAGAAAAAGTGTCGAATACATCAAGCAGATGAAGAAGCAATCTGTTTCATAGGCTATCTTTAGCCTCGTGGACGTTAAAATAATTTCTTTCTTTCTTTCTTTAAAAATGACATAGTCTAACTTATAGACGAAATAGCCTTTTTCACAAGAATTCACCAAAATCCGCAATACAACTTCAAGATTTTTTGTTCTTTAAAATACATTTTTGAAAGCATAAATGGATTGAGCACCCTGAGAAACCCATGAGGCACTCGAATTATGCAGATTGAACACTTTAAAGTCAAGCTTTAAAAAATATTTGTCGAATTTTGATTAAAATTAACCAGGAAAAACATTGTGAAAAAAGGTCATTTCGCTTATAAATTACACTAAGCCTTTAAAAATTTCAGAACTAATTGAAGTCAAAACCCTTTGACCTAAAAGTAAAAACAATATAACCTGCCTTCGGCACGTATAACAAGTGTAAGATGCAAAAGTAATCGATAGTATAACAAGTGTAATATGCAGCGTTGCCGCAACATTGCCTCTTATACAAAAAGTAATCGATAGATAAAGATAATATATATGAAACTAAGGATGACATATAAAGATAATATATATGAAACTAAGGATGATTAATGATATTTAGGTAAGAATATGATAATAGAAATAAGAAAAGCAAAGAGGCACAATTAAATGTGAAGGTAATGACATAAATACATAAGAATACAATGGAAATCAATGGAGTTAAAAAAACTCATATATGAAATAAAAAAAAATATAATAAATTCATCAATTATTAATTTAAGGGTGAAGGCATTGAATAATATATCACCAAGATTGACTAAATTTATATATTCATGATTAAAGTTATTGGGATGTTTTTCTTTTTATAAGGTTTCTCTAACAATATAGGTCAAATAATGACGCGCTAAGTAATGTGTTTTTTTTTTTTATATATTCATGATTATTGGGATGCTTTTCTTTTTATAAGGTTTCTCTAACAATATAGGTCAAATAATGACGCGCTAAATAATGTGTTCTTTAAGAAGGGTTTGGACGTAACGATTGTTTTTGCCAATGTAAGATTTACTATAAGAGCAGAGAAATGCCTTAGTGGAACGGGTTTTACTTATCTTTAAGACCTTTGAAAAGTTGTTTAAATGTCTTATGAAACTTAAAAATAATATTGATATTCTTCTTTTTCGCTTGGGGTAGCTCATGGCCTATCTTTAAGACCTTTGAATAGTTGTTTAAATGTCTCATGAAACTTAAAAATAATATTGATATTCTTCTTGTTGACTGTGGAAATGAAGTCTCGGGTAACTCAATTGGCAATGGCCGTAGAAATGAAGTCTCACCAAACCATTCTATTTAAAAAAATTGATCCCTGATCAAATTTAGTTAAATCATTATAAATCTGAAAAATAAAAATTAAATAATCAAAATAAATAACTTGATACTTTGTACTGAGGTAGGTTAACGCGAGTAACTAACTTGCTAAGGTGCATGTAAGTGTCTTTGATGAGGTACATGTACACTTTGTAGCTTTGAATTTGGTGGTCACCCACTCCTAACATTGACAAAATCAATAATCTTTAATGAAATGAAAGAGGCCTTAAAATTCAAACCTAACCATGTATGTTCATAATGAAAGTCATTGGCACGCTAAGAGACTCTCCTTGTGGAAAGGGACATCCAGATGACTTGGATTTTATGTTATTGGTAACAATATTTTATTTTCTTTTGGAAGTTGAAAGTCATTGGCACGCTAAGAGACTCTCCTTATGGAAAGGGACATCAAGAGGACTTGGATTTTATGTTATTGGTAGCAATATTTTATTTTCTTTTCGAAGTTGTTTTCAAAGATAGTTATGGTTGGTAGTTTTAAGTTTTAATATATATATATATATAATAGATATATATATTTTAAAATGATGTTTTAAATGTGTTTTAATTTTAGTAGGTAAGTAAAAGTTAAATTTCAAGAATAATAAATTATAAATTATTTAGTAAGCATTGTCTTTTGGATTAATCACCTTTGTCTTGAGGATGAATTATATTAACTGGTTGGAAATACCGATCAAAATAACCACTAATGTGATTAATTTCGAAAGACATACTTACTACATCATAAATTAAAAAATCTCTAAATCTAAATTATAAATTATATTAATTAAATTTATTTATAAATTTTATAAATTATATTAGTTAATTTACTAGAAAAAAAACCATGTTAAAAAATAATTAATAATATATTATTTTTTTCATTATAAATATGTTTTAATCAAATTTAATGAGTTTAAGCTTTGAATGCATAACGTAAAATTTTGAATCAATAAATTCAAAATAGAATATTCCATAAAAAGCAAAAAACTTGTGACATTGAACGTAAGGACGATCAGGGATGGAATTTGACGGGCATTTTGCCCATCATAAGGCTTTTTGCACATATTTGATGGCTGGAATTTGTCATTCCCCGTTTTGAGTGACATGCCTGGAAGAGTTAAAGACGGATTTTTGACGTTTGGAACTTTTTCCAAAACGTTTTTACGCACCAAACGTTATTACGCGGCAAGTTTTTTCATATAACATGGTATTTTTTGGGCAAGTTTTTTTAATTGAAAATATGCTAAATTCTAATCAGCGTTGGTATAGTTACAACTTACGCCCCTTTATTTTTCATACACCAGGGTATTTTTTGGGCAAGTTTTTTTAATTGAAAATATGCTAAATTCTAAATTCTAAAGCCGACATGAATTATGTGGGGCATGTATGATATAGGTGGGCTTTACATGTAATAAAGGGAGGTCGGCCATGAATAAGCAACCCCCTTAACATGAGGAAGGAAACGTATATATATGAGTGAAGGAAGAGCTCATTTCACTCATCGACTTTCGCTTGAAGAGCTCTTCGCATAAGAGACAAGGGAAATGCGAAGGACGAAGGGGATATGCGCAATCCTCATGTGCATAAAGACTAAGGGACTTCACATATTTCAGATTGGTTTATGTGGACTCCCATTCTTTAAGGCTGGGATATTTTCATTCATGTATGATTCTTTTCATATCATAATTATGTAAAAAAAATTGAACATGCAATTAGAATTTTCCAGGGTCTTCGTGATTGATTGTGATTCATTTCATATCATAATTATGTAAAAAAAATTGAACATGCAATTAGAATTTTCCAGGGTCTTCGTGATTGATTGTGATTCATTCCTGATGTAGAGGTAACCGAGAAAACCCCATTCTAAATATTTGGTGGCTGTCGTTCAGGCTCCAATTTTTCTTAGGAATTTCCACTGTTATTATTAGTGAAGGTTTTGTAATCGGATTCCA
>APFE030081858.1:30934-71424 GCA_000404065.3 Pinus taeda | reverse complement strand
TTTTGGAACTCCTCAATGTGCTCCATTATTGAACCCTTTTGTTTGAGACTTATCAATTGGCTAAAAAAATTGTTGCTTTTTGTATCCTCATAATGTGCTATCAATTCTTCCATAAAAATTGCCCAATTGATAAATTGTTTACGAGAGCAAAGCCATTGATACCATACAACTGATTTGGTTCCAAATATAAAGTTTCCATACGTACCTTTTGTGTGTTTTGCACATTATTGAGATCGAAAAATTGCTCCATCTGTAATATCCATGTTGCGGGATCCTTGCCATCAAACTTCCTCATATCGATTTTTGGAATATGATGGGTCTTCGATCTCACATTAGAGTCTATGGAATCATGATTAACATTTCTTTTGTTCTCATCATGAGTTTCCTTTACTACTCTTTCACCCTTAGTGACCATTTCTTGTAGCAACTTATTCATATTTATCTTCAATTCGTCCATGTCTGTCTTCAAATCTGTTTTCAAATCGTCCATGTCTGTCTTAAAATCTATCTTCCAATCATCCATCTTAGCTTCCACACCCTTTATCTTAGATTCCATGCCATTTATCTTAGTTTCTGTTAGCTTTTGTGAGGCTGACATTTTTTGCACTTGGTCTTGTAATTTTGATATATCATGTAGCATTTCTTCCTCTTCTTCATGAGTCATGCTAGAGCTTTCAGGTTCCTTACTAGGTGTTTGCATTTTCTTTCCTCGGGGCATTAGTTGCTGATAATAATGCTCTACTAGACCTTTGAATTCCTTCAAAATAAATTTTCAAACCAATCTTAAGCAAAAATTTAAGAAAATCTACACACCTTTTTTTATGTAGGAGCTCGATATTGCCTCTGATGTATCTCTGTACTTTCAGAACATACAGCTCTGAAATTGTGCCCTGTGGTAGCCCTCTGTGTCCTCTTTCCAATGCCACCAGTCTGACCCCAATTGGATTCTCCAAGGAAGAGTTATGCCAAATCTCCCACAGTGACTTGATTATAGACCTTTTCAGAATAGCTAACTTGTATGAAGTGCCACGTGTCACTATTTGGACCTCTGGCTCTGAAAAATATCTAGAAGAAGCTACAGTCCGTCCTCTTTCTATACCTTTTTTTGAAATTTCAATCCGATGCTCAGAGAGAAAGTTATGATGATTTTCCCCAGGTCACCTATTTGGAATGTAATTCAGGACTCTGCAAAAAGACAAACTTCCTCAGATCATATCTCCGCAAATATAGCGCAAAAAACACGGAAATTCGGACCCAAGGTTCAGTGAGCTTTCTTCTCAAATGGGTTTTTTTTGCGACTTCTGAAACATCACAGAAAAAAAAGTTATACCGAAAATGCCACGATAACCTGTTTGGAGCAGCGAAACCCTAGAATCCAAAGCTCTGATACCAAATGTTATGAAACCAGCTCAAGAAAAGATAGAAAAGATAGATCAACGCCTTAGAATTCAGCCTCTTCGAGGGGGAAACCTCTTTTACATTACATAAATGAACAATTCTTGGATGGTACAAATGACAAAACCTCCTTTCTATATATAGGAGTCTAAGGAGTCACAATATAACCCAGTCGACCTAACAATAATAATACAAAGCCACAAAAATAACAATAGAGGGATTCTATGGGGCACAGTAATAACAATATGGGGGCAATAGGGGCACAACAATATTAATAAGGGGTACAACTACCATAGTAATGGGGTAATCATTAGTATTATAGGGACCCAACAAACTCCTCTCTAGGTTGCATCTCAATCGACCTTTTCTTTTCCCCTTCTCGACAACCTTTTCCATCCTCTTTTTCCCTTTGTCATTTTCATTCATCACTCATAGCTCTTATCCCCACTATTTGGTTCATCCCCCTACTTCTCGTAGTCCCTTATACCCTTACTTACCCTCTCTCAAGTTGGTCCCTCCTTGTCTTTCTTTTGAGTTTTTCTTGGTCTTTGTTCCTAGCTCATGGTTATACTTTCTTCTTTGGCTTACCATACCTTGCCAATGAATTTGTGTTCATCATGACTCTATATACATGTGTAATCTTGAAGGTTCCCAAGCTCAAGAGAGAGTTGCAAGCTCCACCCAACATTATAGAGAATACACCCCTCAACCCATCTAGGCAAATATTGAACAAGTTGAACTTAAGATTGCCAAGGAATGACATTCTCTCAATAACATAGATATGTTAACAAATGTCGCTCACTGAGTGCCTAACACGAGTCATACCCATGGTACATACAACCAATATATGTATATTGTTGACATTTATTAATATATTGAGCTTTTTATGGGCAAAAATTGGACCAAAACAAGGCCAAAGAAGAAATCTTATTAATGTTGGACAAAACGTGGCACATTGTGCAGTGACTAGATCGTAGACTTGATTGTGTGGAAGCTCAATTGGGCATCTCTCCATACTATGGTTTCTCCCCAACAGCAATGAAGACCCTATTATTGTTGAGATCTCATACTCTGATAAGTCCAAATGATGATGTTCCTTAATTGTATATTTTCAATTTCCTAATTCAGTTTATAATTTTCCAGTGAAATTATAATTTTAAGGGCCCTATTATATAGACTAACTTTTTCTAAATTATTAGACATTAATAAATTGTTTAAACCATTACTTATCTTCAATTCTATCTTTAAACCAGTTTCTCTAATAACAAACTAGAAAAAACAATTCCCCACATATATAAATCAAACCAATTATAAAATATATAACAACTTTAATATATAAACCTAAAAATAATCTATTAAATAAATAAACGAACCCATTCTAAAGACATCAGACATTAAATTATTATCCCTCCATTCCTTCCCCCCTTTGCCACCCAATACCCCTCACACACTACCACTTAAAAGGAACATATTCTACGAGAAATTCCTCAAGTTGAACAATAGCAAGGTTCATCCTCGTCCCAATGTGTTTAATATAAGTTAATACATGTCTTTTCATTTAAGATATTTGGTTATATGTTTTCTTTTTCCATATTTCTAATATTTTTTAAATATAAGTTAATTCATCTTTTTCATTTAAAATAGTTGGTTATATTTTTTCCCATAATTCTTAATATATATAAATTAACTAATTATTTTTTGTTTAAATGTATTTTATTTAAATTATTATTAATTTATTTAATTTAATGTAAGAAATAATTAAATTAATATTAATTTATTTAAATTAATGTAGGTTTCCATTTAAAATGTTAATTGAACTCACCCCTTCCCTAGTCACATTGCATAACATAAAGGTTGAAAATTTTATACATAAAGGTTTACATAATTAAAATAAGGAACAAGCCACCAATAAAGAGTATGTTCAGTTAAGATCTTCCCTTGGCAAGAAAAGCCTAGACAATATATCGACTCATGTGAGGATGGAGAGGTGGCCAAAAATAACTCTACAACCATGCACACCAAAGTACATGTATCCCTATATTTTCTAGATCAACAATTGGTGTATGGAGGATACAACATGCGAGCCTCAAGCTTTAAGAATTTGAGGGGATTATCTCGCACAAGTGATCAGTGCCCTGATTTTGTTAATGCATTTAATTTGCAATACACTGGAGTTAATGTTACCTCTTTGGCATATCTTTCGAATGACAATCCAAGAATCTAGGTAGGATCCAGGGATGGATTTGCACACAATGCAACTCAATGATATAGGACGGCAGAATAGATGCAAAGAGGTTATGTAAGGCTCATATTTGTTCTTCTCCATCCAATCTCTCTATCTTTATAAGCATATCCCTCTGCAAACAGAGGTGGTTTCCATCTTTTGGGATTCGCAGAGTGGAAAGGAAATTCTCCTCAATGGAAGAACCCGAGGCTTCATCTCTTGAGGAGAATCAAACATAGTTGAATCAACTCTTGACCAAATTGTTGGAGTCACTTGAAGGTTTTTTGAAAGTGTTGAATCAAAGGGGATCCGCAGAAGAGGAGAGGGAGACTTATCATAGTCTAATGAACACAAAATTCAAGTTGTTGTGGAGTAAGATGGAGATGTTCCAAGTTGAGATCCTGTTAAGTTTAGGTATGTTCTATGCTGAGAGCAAATTTACTTCAATTTTCCATATTAGATCAATATCAATTCCATATTTGCAATCATATTTAGCATGATAGTAAAATGTAGATAGAACATAAACATAAATAGCATAAGACAAGCCAAGACAAGAGGACACAAGATGTGGCGCCAGCCAGGGACAAACCCCAATGTGCAAAAACCCTTGATCAATTCTTCTTATTTTCTTCAATAGTTCGACAAAGAGAGAGATAGTACATATACATCAGAAGTCAACACTTTGACTTGTCAAAATAAGAGCAGAGATCTTCTCTAAGAAGATGACACATGAGGTAGCAGATCTGAACTCAGGTGATTCCATCACCATGTTGTACCTATCATTGTGTTGCACCATGCTGCACCAATCATCATTATGTTGCACTATGCTACACCCATCATCATTGTGTTGCACTATGTTACACCCATCATCACTGTGTTGCACCACACTGCACCATCATACCAGGTCCATCATCACTGTGCTGCACCATGCTACACCATCACTGAGTTGCACCATGATGCACCATCACTGAGTTGTACCTCATCATGTTGTACCCAACATGTTTCTCTTCATCATCATTATGTTGCATCCTTCATGTTGCACAGTGTTGTACCCTTCATTGCACAATGCTTACTGCAATACATCATCATCATGATGTTGCAATACATTCTTCTTGTTGCACTACTTACATCATGTTTCTCTATAGGAATGCTTGTGAACACAACTCCTAAAAAGGTTTCCATTGCTGGCTATGGCCTATGGCCTAGCCCAGCAGTGAACTGCAACTAGGTCTCTCCATACAATGATGCTTCCCATACAAAGGAACAATGTGATTTGATGTCATATCCTAAAGAAAACCAAATCATCTTGATGCCAACCATATTATAGAGAAACAAAGTGTATCGATCAAGAGAAACAAAGAATACATATTGTGGATCATGATACATCAAGCTGTGTGCCACATCTACTATATTATGTCACTAGGGAGACTACCCTGTCATGGATACTATGTCTTCCATGCCATATAATATATATATTGTCTGTCATACCAAAATCCTGTCAACGATACCATGTATATACATGTTGTTCATTGTTTGCCATGTCAAAGCATTGTCTCCCATATCATGTATATACATGTTGTTTTCCATACCATGACATTGTCTACCATATCATATATATACATGTTCATTCTCTGCCTATGTTGTTTGCCATACCATGCCATACACAGTGTGATGATAATATATAATGCAAACAAAGTGCAATGCGAGTTTATACAATGAGTGTGATGTTAATTACAAATCATAGAGTATGCCATACATATTGAAATGCCATACATGTATTACAGCGTGTTGTAATTACATATGTTCTACGGAAATTTGATGCTAGCATCACTTTGCTTTTTAGCGAGTCACCAATTATTCCATATACAGGCTAGAGACATACATATATATACCTTATGTGAGCTAGAGATTATAATGAACTCGATCATACCATATGTGAAAAGGGATTTCTCTTCATGACAACGTCTAGATCTGGGGGATCTCTGCTAGGGCAATGTATCCTTTCTAGATCTCTCCTCCCACCAAAACCCAAAGACAACTGGAGAGAGGTCACAAGAGATGATTGTCTAAATTACTAGGAGGCCACCTCTATTTATATAAAACGTTGAGGACAAGTGGGGGAAATTTGATTGTTGGCCGACCTTGACGAATTGTCCCATAACACAAATAAATTCATATCTCCATGAATACATGTCGAAATCAGAGGATATTTAGATCAATCTTACACCTCTCGATGAGAGGAATCCAAGAAAAATATCAACTTCCATAAATAAGTAGACCCACATGGATTTTGGCCCTAGTTTCCAATTTTAACACTCCCTCTCAACTAGGGAGAACTCCACCTGCTAATCCATCTGCCAGACTGTACTATCTCTGCCATCAATGCCCTGCATTGCTCTGCTCTGCTGAACTATGAAAAAGAAGAAGAAGAAATGATCGAGAATGTATCATACCATCCTCTACTGACCCGAAGTCAGTCTCATATAAAAGAGAATGTCTCATACCACTCTTACTGACCTGAAGTCGGTCCCAATAAAGAGAGTGTGTCATACCACTCTTACTAATCTGAAATCAGTTCCAA
Source organism: Pinus taeda (assembly GCA_000404065.3). NCBI lineage: Eukaryota > Viridiplantae > Streptophyta > Pinopsida > Pinales > Pinaceae > Pinus > Pinus taeda. Next base: position 65,224 of record APFE030081858.1, on the reverse strand, counting down.
ATAAAGAGAGTGTATCATACCACTCTTACTGATCCAAAATTAGTTCCAAAAGAGTGTGATTTATATCACTCTTACTAACCCAAAGTTAGTTCCAATTAATCCCAGATCAATATCATCCTAGCATAGGGAGTACGGTAGATACACGATGCGTCCATCGGTACTACTATGGTCCCTATCCTCATTTCCCTACTCATTGGCCAGATGAGAAATACTTCACATGAGTCTCAGACTACATGGGTAGGATGTCTCAGCGGGAGAAGGATGAACCACTCATCCTACCTACATGTAGCCATGGGGTATCCCAGGGGAAGGGTGAACCACTCACCTTGTACACAACAAATCACTAGGGGAAGGTTGAACCACTCACCCTATGATTGTATCTCAGCAGAAGAAGGATGAACTGTTCATCCTGCCTACATAGCAAACCACTAGGAGAAGGTTGAACCACTCACCCTATGGTTTCTCATCGCTCCAAGATGTACCCCCAAGCCCCTCGAAGCTCCCAAAGCTCAATGTCCATATCATACAGGACCCTTAGGAGAGAGTCTCTCCACGACTCCTAGCCGTTCTCGGAAAGTCCAAAATTTGACCTTTCCCAAGGGCTTCGACCAAATATCGGCGACCTACACATCAGTCCCAATGCGATGGAGCCTTCTTGCTCCTCGATGTACCATATCCCAGATAAAGTGGTACATGATGTCTATATGCTTGGCACGATCATAGAATATTGGATTCCTCAACAATCGAATCCCCCTCTGGTTGTCACAGAAGATCATGATGGTATCCATCACGTGTCCAAATAGCTCACAAGAGAGCTTCCACGACCAGACAGCTTCATAGGAGGCCATACTCGCGGCTATGTATTCATCCTCAGCGGTGTTCAGAACAACCGTCTTCTACTTCCTGCTCATTCGGGATATCGAAGCAGAACCCAAAGAGAACCGACACCCAGAAGTTCTAGATTCAATTTTTCGGCAGTGTATCTCAATCTATGAGAGATTGTGCCCTGACAATATCTTAAAATATTATTGGCACCAATCTAGTGAGGCTCATCCATTTATGAGCCCAGCATGCTCTGAAAAACATATATCCGGTCGATAGTTCACTAAGAACATCAATGCTAGTATGAGTTTAGGAAACTCAAAGGCATCTCCCAAATCATGTCCGTCATCACTACTGCGTCACTTCTTAAAGTTATGCTTCATCGAGGTAGTCACGGGCTTGCAGTTCACTATTCCGAATCTGGGATCCAACTCCCTCTTTTTCAAATGAGAGGGTATGCACTTGTTAGAAAGAGGTCATCCTCATAAGGTGCCAATATGAGAGGTTTATCATCCACAACCTTCCAGCAATGGTTTGGATCGACCTCAATCCTAGTGAATCTCAGCTTCATCAGCTAGCTATCAATCCTCTCATATCAAGCCCGAGGTGTTTGATCTAAAACATAGAGAGCTTTCTTCAACCTATATTCATGAGATTCCTAATCATGAATCCCAAACCCCTGGGGTTGTTCCAAATCTGTAGACTTGCTACATGAGGGGAATGGTCCCCTTGTAAAATTTCCTTCGATACATCTCGGACATGTACCTCCATGCTTTCAGGCATCCCTGTCACCATTTGTCTCACATCAGGTAGGGCCCCATAATGAGCAAACCTCCAGTGCTATAGAAAAGATGTGTCAATTGACATGGTCCCCAATGGACTTCCTGCAACTTGATACAAATTGCCAACCATGAACCCAAGAGTAATAGCATCTTGAAACTTCCTTTTTCAAACATGTACCTTTCCATCGATGAATGCCACCTTGAAACCTTTGACTTCCATTGCCGAAATGGACACCAGGTTCTTCTTACGATCAGGTACATAAAGAGATTCTTGTAAATGAATCGTGCTACCCTCATTCAATTGAAGGGTAACATTCCCTACACCCTTTCTGGGATAGGTGGCATCGTCTCCAAGAATAATCTCCATGATTGTTTCCTTCTCTCTCAGATTAGAGAGAGGTTCCTTCTATCCGATGAAGTGCCTTGAAACACTATTATCAATAAACCAGATTCCCAAAGAGTCCAGAGGAGAATTAGTGGAGAGGGCCAATATAAGATAATACTCCTTTGGCTTATCAAAAACAACATTTGATTCTTCATACCTAGAGATCCTTGCTTTCTTGAAGGGTCGTCCATTTCCCTGATGACCTGCATTACTTTTTCCTTTGCCATTGTACCTGTCATTCCTTTGATCATTGAAGATGCCCCATGAATGATTGTTATCGTCATCAAGAGATGTGTCCCTTCTATTTGGACACTTCTTCGCATAATGGCCAAATTTATTGCATGCAAGGCATTTGCCTTTCCTTCCATTCTTAGATCCGGGCTTCCCATTGAAGTGATCTCTAGGTAGGCCATCAGATGCTTCCACTACGCCACTCGGATAATATTCTTTGCTTCAACTTCACCCTTGGTGAATTTGAAGAGGGATGAGGAACCCATTGAGCCTTTTCATCCTTTCCAACTATCTTCGGTGATTGCTCTTTCACTCTTGCTTGGGCTTTGTCTTTACCTCAACTCTGATACCATGCTAAGTTTAGGTATGTTCTATGTTGAGAACAAATTTACTTAAATTTTCCATACTAGCTCAATATCAATTCCATATTTTCAATCACATTTAGCATGATAGTAAAATGTAGATAGAACATAAACATAAATCGCAAAAGACAAGCCAAGACAAGAGGACACAAGATGTGGCGTCAGCCAGGGACAAACCCCAATGTGGGGAAACCCTTAATCAATTCTTCTTATGTTCTTTAATAGTTTAGCAGAGAGAGAGAGAGTACATATACATCAAAATTCAACACTTTGACTTGTCAAAATAAGAGCAGAGATCTTCTCTAAAAAGATGACACATGAGGTAGCAGATCTGAACTCAGGGGATTCCATCACCATGTTGTACCTATCACTGTGTTGCACCATGTTGCACCCATCATCATTGTGTTGCACCATGTTGCACCTATCATCACTGTGTTTCACCATCATACCATGTCCATCATCATTGTGTTGCACCATCACTGAGTTGTACCTCATCATGATGTACCCAACATGTTGCTCTTCATCATCATTATGTTTCATCCTTCACATTGCACTATGACGTACACTTCATTGCACAATGCTTATTGCAATACATCATCATCATGTTGCTGCAATACATTCTCACTGTTGCACTACTTACATCATGCTACTCTATAGGACTGCCTCTGAACACATCGCCTAAAAAGGTCTCCATTGTTACTATGGCATGTGGCCTAGCCCAGCAGTGAACTGCAACTAGGTCTCTCCATGCAATGATGATTCCCATACAGAGGAGCAATGTGAGTTGATGTCATATCCTAAAGAAAACCAAAGCATCTTGATGCCAATCATATTATAGAGAAACAAAGTGTATCAATCAAGAGAAACAAAGAATACATATTGTGGATCATGATACATCAAGCTGTCTGCCACGTTTACTATGTCATGTCACTAGGGAGACTACCCTATCATGGATACTATGTTTGCCAATGTCATATAATATATATATGTTGTCTGCCATACCAAAATCTTGTCAACCATACCATGTATATACATGTTGTTCATTGTCTACCATGTCAAAGCATTGTCTGCCATGTCAAAGAAACATTGTCTTCCATATCATGTATATACATGTTGTTCACTATCTGCCATATGTTGTTTGCCATACCATGCCATACACAGTGTGATGATAATATATAATGCAAATAGAGTGCAATGCGAGTTTATACAATGAGTGCGATGTTAATTACAAATGACAGAGTATACCATACATATTGAAATGTCATACATGCATTACAGTATGTTGTAATTACATATGTTCTACGGAAATTTGATGCTAGTGTCATTGTGCTTTTCAGCGAGTCACCGGTTATTCCATATGCGGGCCAGAGATTATGACATACACAAATATACCTTATGCAAGCCAGAGATTAAAATGAACTCGATCATACCATATGCGAAAAAGGATCTCTCTTCATGATAATGTCAAGATCTAGGGCATCTCTGATAGGGTAGTGTATCCTTTCTAGATCTCTGCTCCCACCACGACCCAAAGACAAGTGGAGAGAGATCACAAGAGATGATTGTCTAAATGACTAGGAGGCCACCTCTATTTATACTAAAACATTGAGGACAAGTGGGGGCAATTTGGTTGATGGCCGACCTTGACGAATTGTCCCATAACACAAATAAATTCATATCTCCATGAATACATATCGGAACCGGATGATCATTAGATCAATCCTACACCTCTCAATGAGAGGAATCTAATAAAATATCAGCGGCCATAAATAAGTAGACCCACATGGAGTTTGGCCCTAGTTTCCAATTTTAACAGATCTGCTCTGAATTAGCAATTATGGACATCAAAGTGATTGAAATTAAAGAAAACTCCTGATAGTGGGACCCAAATCAACAAGTACGAAGCTAGGACCAACGTGAAGCCAAAGAAGAAAAAAGCCAAAGTAGCTCAAGGGGAAACTACAACAGAAAAAATAATGGTATGTCCAGCTGAATGGAACAAGTCTTGAAAAATGGTCTCCCATTGCCAAATAAATATCCACAATTAGAATCTTATTTATGTTATGCAAATATATTTTTGTTAGGTCTTTTTTGTAAGGTTTATAGCAGGGATATTTTTGGAACTGTAGGAAAAAAATGGCCATAAGAATAGGCTAGCCGTAGTATGGACATCTAAAAGCAATTTAATTATTGAACATGTAGACCAATGTACGGATTCTGCCCCAGAAACCAACTTTTTATATTAATGCAAATACCTATCTGCTCTTTTGACAAACAAATATATATATTCATGGTTTCCTTTTGTATATTTTGTTGAATTTTCCTCAAGCCCTAGATCTCCTCTATGGCTAATCATGTACATAAACACACTAGAAACCCTCAAATTACTAGCACTTTACACAACGGAAACCTTCAACAATGAAATGAATTAAGTACGCAGAGATTTGAGCCCAAAGCTTGATTAATTTATTAGTCCTTCAATAAAAGAATCATGGGACTCCTATACCAAGGATCATGGCCCTCGATCACTATTACAACTAGTATAAATACTATACAAAACTAGCGCTTGTGATCTACTTCTTCAAATTTGCAAACTACCCAAAAATACAAGAACAAATACACATGGCTTACTTATTATACAACCCTTTTAGCAACAAACCTTTTAGTCCTCATTTGTTAATGATCCCTGGTAGGTCCTTTGCCTCCTTTACTCGAGGAGAGATTACTCATTTAATATCTCTGCATACTAGCTACTCACAATGTGCTTGCTCCTTCAAATACCTTGCATATATCAGCTACTCACAGTGTTCCAACCCTTCTAGATCACTATATATAAGCCTTCATTACACAGAGAACAATTCCTTTTGCTCTTAGCTTGTTGCTCACATGGAAAACTTCTCTATCAGCTTCTTAGACCTAGGCTAAACCCTTCAAGATCACTTCTTGTTACAACTTTGTCTGCGCTTCTTCATTCATGATCATCACTTGACAGATCTTAAGCCTAACAGTAAGGGTCTCGGTACTGCATCAGCACTTCCTGTAGCTTATCATAGTATGTGGCAAGCCCTATCAAATCTTTCTACACCCTTGGCCAACGTCTCTTTAGGTCCAGACTAGACTCAGTTGCTTTCTAGGCCACGGTCTTATCTATGTTAACCATACATGGGTGCTCAGCGCTTTCAGTGGCCTTCGCACCACAGATATAAAACATTGCACTCTACCCTTCATAGATTCCTTAACTTGTTTGCTAAACAAACCTAGCTTTTACATTTTATCCATGTCCACACATAAAGATCACATGCCTACCCTAAAACTCTAGGCTTGTATGTCCTCCTTCTACCCTCGACTTATCCACACAGGCTTCTTTTGCATCTTTGGGCAAATTCTTAGTTAGTGGCCTCACATTAGCACCTACGACCAACCCTTTCTTGGCTGCAGCCACCCTTTCCTAGAAATGATTAGGCCTCGATTGTCTAGCTCTTCACAAATCTCCTTGACCCACGGCCTTAGGCTTCTTTCCTGAAGCACTTGAGGCTACTTCCAGTCCTCTAACCATATCTCAGCTAGACATCTTTGTTGGCTCCAAATCTCAGCCTTCTTGGACAGCGCAGATCTCCAACCCAATGCAAGTTAACCACAAAGATCTTGACCTCCTTGGACATCTTTAACTCGTCCATGGTTAACAGAACTCGACCTCCTCAAAACCATATTTTTGCTCCTTACTCAACTATCTCTCTCTATGGTGTGCAGCCCTCCTAGAGCAAACAACCTCCTCAAGTGAAGTCCATCTCATTTGAAGTACTTTGAGCCTCTCCATAGGCTCCTCTCTTTATCCTTTTCTCTCGGGTCACTTAGGAAACCTCTAGATCTAGGGTTTTAGCCTCTAGGGTTTTAGCCTCCCAACCCTTTAGAATAAATATTTTTTTCTTTTAGGTCTTAAACCCACTACTTTGGGTCCAAAACCCCACTTTTGGGTAAATTTCCCAACAAACTAATTTTTAGTGGGTATTCCCTCTCTAAAATACCTTCTGAGCTACCCAAAATTCTAACATATTTTTTCTTTAATTTTAGATTGTGTTTGTAATAATATCCATTTTTTATATTGTCATTTCGAAAATGATGTAATTTTAATATTAAAAAAAAACACTACATTTTAATTCGTAAGTTGATTTTGAGATTTCAATGCACAACAATATATTGATCGTTAAGGTCACGATATCAAACAAATTATAATATTAAATTGTACTACTACCAGTACCAATTTTTATTCTGGGGATCAATTTTAAAACTTGTGTTCATCACAATAATGGTTTTCAAGGCGACAACTTCAAAAAAATTATAATTTTGCCCCTGAAATAGAGCTGGCGATCCTAGGAGAACTACTCAATTTGAGGGTTGATTTTGAGATTTTTGTTTACAACTTTGGGGAGATTTAAAGTCATGGTGGAAAATGAGTATAACAACACTGGAAAGAAAGGTTATTCTAGGAGAACATTTTTTTTATTTGACTTTATTTTGGTTTTTTAGTCCAAAAATATGGATATTTATAGCTAGAGTTCTCATTTTGATATCACAGTTCTCATCAAATCAATAACTAATTTTTTCGTCAACCTAAGAACCAATAGAGTGTATCTACACCATTAAATAGGGATAGCAAAAGGAATAAGAAGGATCATGGGTCTACATGAAGTCCAAACAATAGATGGGGTGCGCAGTGAATATCCAAGTGAAAACACACAGAGGCATGCAAAAGAGGTAATAAATCTACAAAGTTTATAAAAAGACAATTTGGCAACAATAGTTACAAAACAGAGGGTCATCCCACTAAAGCACAAATAAATGTGTATAATAAAGGTCCAACTTCTACGCTACATGACAATAGATCCACATACAAATACAAACCTACCAAATCTTTTGGAAAGTCAAAATCCAAATATATATATATATTATAACAAAAAATTAAAGGGTGGAAGAACCTTATTTTTTCTTAAATGAACTAGTCCAAATTTTAAACCTATGAATAGGTTATATCCAAGTTGCTCTCAAAAAACATATGTGCATGACATGATAAGACAAGATAATTTTATTGATGTCTAACAAATGACCACAAAACTAAACCAATGGAATTAAAAGTATGCATCTATTGTAAGTATAGTTTAGAATGCAAAAACAACCAAATCAACACAAAGATAAAGAACCAAGTATCTATTTGAAGGTTAAATGTCTAGCTAAGGAAGGATATAAAATGACGTGATAGTACAATAATGATGTTAGAAACTAACAAAGTCTCAAATATTGAACATAAAGGAGGATGTTAAACCCTGTTGGAGTTGGAGCTCGCTATCAAGGATGAGTTGAGGGATCATGTTATTTCCACCTTATTTTGTTGGAAAGTGTCACACTCTAATATAAATCACTTAATAGAGACTTCATTTTTGGCCAATTCTTGTAAGTTTTGTGGAAATTACATGACCAACACAAGGAAATGTATGTCCTACTCTAACTTGTTTGAAAAAGGGAGAGTCGTGCTACAAATAGACGTGATTTTCAAAAAGCATAACACTATTCTTAACAGTGCAAGGATTACCCTTCTTGCCATCAATAATCATGTTGAAGTTGAATTGCAAAGGGATCCACTATGTACTCTATGAACAATACTTGTACCCAACCATGTTAGCAAACTGAGATGGAATTGAAGATGAATAATTCATCCCATTGTAATAAAACATCCACAATAATATTTACCTTAACTTTCTTATAAATGATCTCAAAAATATTAGCCATGGAAGGGGTTAATCCATTAATGTCCCTCCTTTGTTATTGTACCCTTCATCAATAAGCGCTTTGAGCCAAGGTGATCAAATTGAGAAGAAATTGAAACCAATTGGCCACTACATGAAGTATAATTAATGTTAGCTTCTTATATGTGGAAATGTACCTTCCCTTGTCATTCAACTTTCAACTTTTAAAGGCAAAGTGCATATCATCATATAAGAGCACTAAACCAAGTTCAAACCTAGAGAATTCACACGCAATGATGAAGAGCAGGGTGAAATCAAGGATATTGAGCAGTGGTGTTGAACAAAGGGATTCCATTGATTTCTCAAAGTCTTGTTATGCTTCAGTATGCCAATGAAAGGCATCCTTCTTCATTAGATTAGTTAGAGGTCAAGCGATACAAGAGGAATTGCAAATAAATTTTTGATAGACAACTACTAAGCCCAAAAATCCTTGAAGCTTATTGAGGGTTTTAGGCACTAACCACTCTTAAATGAATTGAATCTTTGCAAGAATAGTACAAACACCCTTCAGGGAGATAATATGGTCAAAGATATTTCAAAGACATTAGTAAATTCACACTTGGATTCTTTTGCATAAAGCTTACTCTTTATGAATGTGATATTATATATGACTATGGTGTATCATAAAAAAAGAGGAAAACTTGAGAAGATTCTTACCAAACATCTTGTTCATTTTGCCTTGAAATGTAGCACAAGCATTACAAAGGCTTGATCACATCCGCTGAAATTGGCAATGGCTCTAATGAGTCCCAAACGCAATTTCCTATTGGTCTTGGAGCCATATAGGTATTTAGTCATAGCCAATATCGAGGTCAAAATTACAAGAGGGAAAAACAAAACAAACAAACAAACAAAAATTCCCCGTGTTGCTTATCCACAAGGCCTCAAATGTGAAAAATGAGCAACCTATTCTTGATAGTGTTGCTTATCCACAAGGCCTCAATGTGAAAAATGGGCAACCTATTCTTGATAGTGATCTAATTAAACGTTCTCTAGTGAATACAGACACAATAAAAACAATCATATTTAAAAGTTAAGAAAATTGGAGCAGCAAAGATATTGTTACCAAGAATTATGATCCCAGCCTCCAAAATTTCCTCCACAAACCTTTCAATATCCAACTTATACTATTAACAGTTATCCAACTTCTAATATTAACCACCATATCAACAAGGATGAACCATTCTAGGGTCTTTAGTGGGGTCCATCTCAATAATATATTCTATGCATCTGTCAACCGGATATTTTATAGACATCTTTTGGAAGATCATCTTATACTTCTCAAGAGGAGAGCCTTGGAATAAATTTGTTAATAAGGAGTTGCCTCCATACAATGGAAGCAAAATTGTGAAGACAAAGTAAGCCTTATTCAAGTTTAAACATATTAGAATTGTTGGCACAATATGTGCATGTGGATGTAACCCATTCATGTGTTATCAAGTGTAACTATGGCTAAGATCATAATTTATTTCATTTGTTGTATTTACTGAGTATTTTATTTATTGTATTATTTAAGGCCAACTTAGTCAAACTTTGCATTTAGGCTCAATGACTCTCTTGGGTGTGTGTCAGTCAAACTTAGCATTTAGGCTCAATAACTCTCTTGGGTGTGCGCCCCAGTTTTAAGGACCCATAACCCCCCCTTGAAAGGGGGTCTGTCACTCTTGAAGGCATGCCTCATTGTAGTGTATAAATACACAAATTATGCCATCATTTGTATCATGTAATCTTGTAATCTTTTTTATATGAAATATAAAGTGTTATAAGCCAAGGGAACTTAATGTCTCTTGTGATCTCCATCTTTCTCTTGGGTGCACTTGTGTGTTTTTATTTTCAACACTGTGCTTGGATTTTGCACTCTATCTTAAACGTGCTAGACCTATCTCTCTCCACTGTACTGATGACCTATCTCTCTCCACTGTACTGATGAGCAGTCTATTTTATAATTTCGATGAGATTGGGTTCCAACAATTACCCTACTGACCAGTATGTCAGCAATGAAAGTTAATTGTTGGAACATGGTGAACACTGCAGCATTCAATGGGTGATCAACATTTTCTTACAAGCATGGAATGTCTATGGGAGATAAACGTTTTCTTACAAGCATGAAATGTCTTACTGTCAATGTTCACCACTACAAGCTCCTCATCCAACTCATCAATCACTATGAAAGTGCCAGTACGCTGGTAGATGATATATTAGCAGAAACCTATATTTGTATGTTTTACGATGGAAGGAGAGCTATTTTATATGCAAGATTTGAGGTTTTAAGGCCTTTCACTTTGCCTTTTTTATTTTTTATTAAAACCTTTCCACTTTACCTTTTTTTACTTTTATTTTATGTTCTTTAATGTGTTTTTAACAAAAACGGTCTTTGTTAGGCTCTCCCAGCTTGACTTTTTCGGCAACTCAAAAGCAGATCTCAAACAAATCCTTCGGCATTTGCAAATCGGAAATGTATCCCAGGCAAATCCGGATTGGAATCCATGGATTATGGATAGTCCATAGAGGGAGGGTAACATAGGGCAACTTGCTGAAGAATTGACCTCACTAGACAACATGGGTCGATGGCAGATGCAGAAATCATTACCCCAATTTACAGGGTCTTCTATCCACTCTTTTGTTAACATCACAAAATGAAAAAGGATAAAAATTGTATAAAAGAAGCTTCAAAATATGCAAAAGAATTCTTACATATACGTTCCTGCTTCAGATAAAAATAGTTTAAAGAGAGGAGTGATTGTGAACTTTGTGTATCCATACTTTGAAAAGAACCAAGATGAAAGTTAAAATGCTACTCCGATATCAAATTATTGATGCAAATGCATAGCGAAAATAAAGGTTATAAACAGATACAAGGGAGCAAGAGCACAAGCTTTCTAATCGAGCACAGGATCCACTCTTCGAGATTCCACATGTACATGTAATACAAAATCGTGCCATAATTGGGCACTAAGGATGAGATTATCCTTAAAAATAATCATGAAGATAACTATTAAAGATAAAGCTCACCTTACATTCTTAGCGTAACACTCTTCACATGAGAATGTTATAAATGCATGACAAGGGCTACACTTACAAAGACCGGGCTGCTCAAGGTATATAGTTAATTATACGTCACAGCATTGCATTGATACACAATCTGAATGAAGTGCCACATCAGAAAATACAAAATATCAAGGCAGATTGGTTGACAATGCAAATTATGAAAAGGAAAAAACAAAATGTGTTATAAAATGTGTTATAACTTATATTGGCTCTCATAACTGTTGTTTGTAAATTTTATGACGCTGTTTTCCATAGAAGGGAATATGCCTTTGGTTGAACTACACTTTTCTATCGTTTATCAGGTGCGCACCTAGCGTAAGGTAGTAAAAATAACATTGTAGGCAACAAAACAGTAAAGGATCAGAGAACCAGAAGATTAGTTGTAAACATAATGTAAAAAGGAATATGGGTTCTCTCTCTCTCTGTGACTAAAAAGGGAAAGAATAAAAGCACATGCACATATGCATACACAATATCACTCATAAATGCAATAGACCATCAGCAAATGAAAAAGGACAAGATGATAAATGCATGAGTAATATTAAATGGTCCAGCGGTACAGCAAAATCATTTGTATGACCAGACAGACTGTACATCAGGGGTAGTATAAATGCCTCCAATATGAGGTCTTGTCAATACATTTGCTGTTGTTGACCAGGATGAAGTTCCACTTCTTTCCATGGAACAGTTATTTTCGACCTTGTTACCTTCCTGTGGAGACCTGAAAAGAAAGCCACAAAACCATTAGACAAATGATATTTATAGTTATGTCCTAAATTGAACAAGCTAGCATTGCACATGGAATGACAATTTTCGTCTAAATTTGTAGCAGTCACTTCAAGGTCTAGAAAAGAGATCATAACAATTATAAGAAAACACTATTTCCTATTATAAGCACCCTCATCTTCTTATACAATGAAATTAGTTTTTCTCAAAGATGTGACAGTAGCAAAAAACCTTCAATTCAGTAGCAATTGGAACTTTTCCATATACTCTAAAAAATCAGTCTGTTCACAGTAGGGGTCTCACTTGGAAAAATTCCTAATAAGAATAGTAAGATCGAAAGATGGAGAACAGATTAAATCCATGTCCTTATAGTTGACTTTAGCATCCATCTCATCCTATACTTAAAGGATGAACCAATGATTCAATCTGTCCATGGCATTCCCATATATTGGCAACATAGCCAAGCAGCAAGGCAGAGTGCTGCAAATAATCCATCCCCAGTTCCAATCCAGGTGTCACCTTGTTGACATAAGTAAATGGAAGGAGAAGTCTTGATTTCCATTACAGAACCTCTGGGATAAGTGCCCAAGCTTCTACAGTAAGCAACAAGAGTTTATTCATAATCATCAATGCCAAATTTCAACTGCTAAGAATTTACTTTACAGTCGAGTTTGTCTTTTTGGTGCAATGTATTTATCCCATCGTATTAATTCTCACTACCTTCTTACTGCTCAAGATCCAATTGCTATAAATATAATATGGAACCTCTTTTAAATCGTGAAGGAGACATTTTTGCATCTACATATTAGCACAATAGGACGCCTGTTTTCTCGTTAGCAACCTAGGAGAATTCATGCCATGACTGAAACTAATTAATTTGACAATCTCTCTCTTTTTATATATAAATATAAAGGCAGACATATAAGTATTTATCAATATGTATAGCATAGGGCTAGAGTAGCATACTCGGGGAATTCTCATTTGAGGAATCAATTTATGATTGGGATAAAGAAGGAAAAGTCTTATAGAGGAACAGTGCATCTTAAGTAGCACTAGTCACTCTTGGTGAGTATGGAATCATTATGCCCAAAGGGGTTGGAAATATTGGTGAGGCGCAGGGAATTTCTCAACAGTGTGCAAGGTTCAGTTCCCATGAAAGAATTTCTTGGAGCCATGGGGTCACCTTGAGACAGTGATGAAACATGTGGTTCCACCCAGAGAGATTATATTAAATGATCACATGACATTGCACACATAAGTGGATCGAAGCCCACCCCATGTCCAACAATTTAAATTAATCCATCAAGCCATGGTCTACTAGCAACTTGGAGCAGTTACTACGATAATGACCCAAGCTCAAATCCTGATGGGCTTGCTCCTCCTCTGCACGGGATCATGCTGATTGTAGCTTGATCCCTTGGAGCCTCTGTTTGAGCACATACCCATCTAGATGTTGCCATAATAAGTGTGTTTTTGAGCATTGTGCTATTCACTGTTGCATTGTTATCGGAGCCTGCAAGCAGATTACATCTAATTCTGCGCTAGACAATGTATCAGCAACTACACTGTGCATAAATACAGGGCCAAAGATTTTCCTAGGTTTACTGCCCACAAAAAAGGCAGCTTCATTTTTGAAAGGGGAAAAACAAGTATGGGAGCATTATATTCATTCAAGTTTATTTTACTCAAGTAATGGATGAAAAATTAAAATCATTTCACTACAATTTAATAGCCTCATTCTGGTACCGTGGTTCGAAATCACTATATTTGTTTTATAGTAGATTAGATGTGTAAATTATCATATACTTATAGGATGTGTGTTATTAGATCAAGGTAGGATTCAGGGAATCTTGAGTGGACTTTCTGCATATTTCTTTTTTTATCAACAGTTCATTGACAGTTTTTGGGCACACATTCCCAGGACAATATCAAAACAAATTTTGGTTTTTGGAAAAGTTAGATAATTACTTTATCAAAGACAGTTTCTTGCAAATACCAAACAAAATAATAATTAAAACCAACACCAAACCAAATTAAACCAACAAGAAAGATAAAGAACAAACAAAACAAACAAAACAAAAACCTATTGAACTAGTTTTCAATACAAAGTAATAAAGTATCAATTGAAAAGACTGAATGTTTTAATCAATCATCCCAAGAAATTAGACATTTGTTTCATCATTCATGGCACATACCATCATTATTCTTGTCATTTCAATAGCTTTGATTCATAACCAGTGTTACCATTCATGTATTAGTATTTGCTCTCTTGTTATGACAGCACCCAGTCTTCATCTCTGCGCCTTATGACATTTTGAAAAATATTGAACAAATATGTTCTCACTGATCAGTCACTGTCCCTTAATGCATTCTGAAAAATATTGAGCAAAAATGTTCTCATGGACCAGTCACTTTTAAGCCACATCTCAATCCTTCTTAAAATAGACCATTAGCTCATGTCTTCTTGATAGTTTTACAACAATGCCATTTTCAGAACGACAGTGTAGCTTTACACAGTTATCCCCTGTAAATTTTGTCATATTTAATTCTCAACTTTCAATAGCATTAGTTTTTGCAAATTCATTACTTATTTAAGAGATCATAATTTTTCATTCAACTGCAGCTCCCGTTACCCTTCTGCATTAGCATAATGACAAGAATTTGCTTGCACTGTAGGGATCTTTGTCCCCTGCTATTCTCCCAAATAGACTTTTAATCATAATTTTTGCTTATTCAAGGGTATATCACTTTTCTATTCATCATTAGGCCCTTTGTTACATACTATATAGTCTGCGATTGGTACTCTTCCACCATTCTTGTTTATATCTGTCATGTTTTCTTGTCACTAGTCCCCAATTTCCAGGTTGTCGCTGCCATGGCCCATAGAAAAGCAGCAATCTTTTTGTTTTGCCCTATAGAATAGACACAGTTGCTCATTCTGTAGTATTTTAACCCGTCATATGTTCCCTAAATAATCTCCTTTGCATTCACAATTTCACAGCCACGTCACTCTTGCTCTATCCACAGCCTTTACCTAAAGGCAAAAATAATTGCTACACCTTACTCAAACTCCATATCCACCATACTGTCATGTTTCCTCCCTACCTATCTGGACCTCCAAAATGACAATCACTTTCAAGTTTTCAACAGTTTCACAGATTCTATGAGCATTCATATTCCCTTGAATTTATAATATTGTGATATACATACAGTCTGTTTGATCAAATCTGCAAAGATTCAAAACCACTGTACACTCTTCCATTTTTCAGGAAAAAAATGCTTTTCACACTAAAATATTTAGCCATGTCTAGTTTGATTCAACTGTGGCCATATCCATACCACACACGGCTTACATATTTTGGGAATTTAGTGTTTCAATAAATTTCATCTTCTGTATATCAACTCATGCAAATGTCTTTCCACCAGGTGGCATCTTGATGCTCCTTTTATAAACTAGTACTGCCTTCCCATCTGGTAATCTGACAACCTCTCTTAACCAAGGGGTTATTAAATTCATCCCGAAGAATGCCACCTGCAACACTATTGAGCTATGGAGACCCATTACTCGTATTAGCATCTCATACAAGATTCTGGCTAAGGCTCTTGCACTTCGAATGCAAAGAATTGCTTCGCATATTGTCAAAGAGGAGCACATGGAATTTGTCCAAGGCAAGTTCATCCTTGATACTGTGATTTTGAATGGAAGGCCATGGACTGGGCTAGAGAAGGGGACCTATATATGGTAAGGGGTCAACTAGTACAAGCATTGGTTTCAGTGACAACTTATGCAAGTTATGCCAAAAGTGGATAACACATTTGCATAGCAGGGCATTACCTATTTTACAGGAGATAGTCACTGCCTTCCTGAGTTCAGCATGAAGAAAAAAGGTGTTTGCAAAGGGTGTGATTTGGGCAAGTATGCCAAGACTGCTTTTCCAAGTAGTGATTCTAGGTCCAAAGGGTCGTTGGACCTAGTACATTCACATGTGTGTGGTCCTATGTTAGTGGGGTCCTTGAGTGGATACACTATTATCCTTTCCAGATGATTGTTCTAGGAAGACGTGGATCTACTTTGTGAAGGCCAAGAACGAGGTCTTCAGTCGGTTTTGAAAGTTTATAGTTCTTTGGGAGAACCAGACAGGGAGGAAGATCAAAGTCCTTAGATCGGGGACAATGGGGTGATTATACCTCTAATGAGTTCAAGAACTTTTGCAGATAGGTAGGCATTAAGAAAGAGTTAATAGTTCGTTATAACCTGCAGTAGAATAGGGTTGTTGAAATGAAAAACAAGGCCATCGTTGAGGCTGCCAAAGCCATGATTCATGATCAAAATCTACCTATGTTCTTGTGGGCAGAAGCATGTAATATAGTAGTCTATATTCAGAATAGGAGTCCTCACAAGGTCTTAGGGTACAACACTCCTAAGGAGATGTTGACAGGAGTGACATCGGAGGTGGGGCATTTTCTATTATAATATAAGGAGATTTTACCCTAATTTGTTTTTCAGTAATTAAGGTTTTCAAAAAAATTCCTTTTATACAAGCAATTCAATCTAATTCAAATAACATAATCTTTAATCCATAGTATTGATATCAATGTAAAATAACCCAACTGTCATATCAATACAATGGACAAAATCCAACGGACTTTGATTCACATACAATCAATGCAACAGATAAACCCTAGCTGACTTGACAGTTCCACAGAAAACCCAACTTCTATGCAACACAGGAGTAAATATATTCTGACTATGTAACTTCAACTAAGCCTTAGCTGACTCAACAGCTCCACAGAGAAAACCAACTTCTATGCAAATTGATAAACGCGACACGAGCAAATATACTCAAGCCCGTGCTTATTTATCAGCCCCTGACCAAGTCAACGATTTCAGTGTCTATCAATTAGACTTCGCATTCCTTAGTTACGTATTTTATCTCCATATTCGAATTCGTGGCAACGAGTGTGGACGAGAGTGGCGGATAAATAAGAATACTTAGTTTGCTTCCACGAATGCTCCCAAAAAATTTGCACTGCTCTGAATGATTAATGATTGACTCCACATATGCGACTTGCCCCAACGGTGGTATACTGCGCAGAGACCATAGTTCAACTACGATTCGACTCCAAAACAATTCACGCAAGGACGTATTGGGGTTTAGCCATGGATAGAAAAAAAGATATGTGATGCCTTCAGGAACCCAGTTGCTTCATCAATACAATGATCTGCCCAAATATTAATTTTCAGTTAAACAACCCATCTTGCTCACCTTACTTATCTATAATGTTATATCAGCAAGTGAAAAAACCTCACTAGTGAACAAAGACACGTACACATTGAAGTGATCTCACTGGGAGGGGTAGGGCCCTATCCGTATGATGGAAATAAAGATGTGCCCAACAGTCAAACATTCAATAATGAATCCACCGGCACTTATGGTCTTCCAGCCAGACCATAGAAATAGCATGGCAGCTTATCCTAAGAGATTCTATAACACATTTCTTGACAAAACAAAACAAAAAATATGATTAAAAAATACTATTATCTACTAGATTATGGCAAGTTTGTGAGTTGGTTTTTGACATTTGTTCTTTTAAGGTAGTAGTAGTCCATGAAATTGCATATATTGTTATCAATCAGAAACAAATGTTCTTAATGCATAATGTCAGACTTTGTAAAAATCTAAATCATCCAGCCCGCTTTTTCAACTCAATAAAAATTAAGCCCATGGAGTTATCTCAATCAATGATCACCAATGTTGCTGAACATTTGGCTACTTCCATGTCAGAAGTTCACAATTCAAATACCCCTGAGTTAGGCACACCAAATCCACATTGACAGTTTTATTAGGAATGACATCAATGAAAGTCGTGAGGCATCCCTTGGGTTTCCCTGCAAGGTTTTCCCTGGAAAAAAAATTGTAAAAATTAAAGTTTTAACTTTAATATATCTGACCTTTCAATATAATTTGGTCATTTTCATACACATGTGATCCAATAAACAAACATTCGTTTAATACTTAACTTCACCTCTAGTCACAAGCCTGCTTTCGATCAATATTCCTCTAATACCATATAGAATTACAAAGGATGCACACAAATAAAGATATACGAGAGAGATTGAGAATTATAACAAAGTTTTTATTAAGATGAAAACCACAGTACATATTGTCTCAATACATTTTATTTATGTGCTAGATAGTCAAGTTACCCAGCTCCTCAAATGGCTAACATTAATTATACAGTGTCTAAAACATTATTGCACAACACACGAAGCACACCTCATTAGAATACTATGCAATAAAATAAGGCACTTCTAAGATTTTTCCATCAACAAGTAATTAGGGTTATTCATAAATTACAATTGTATCAATTTGTAGCAATTAACAAGCATTCCATTATTTACAGTGAAACTGTAGAGTTAAAATTAAGTCATTTGTAAAGTAACTTAAAAATATATGGTCAAAAAATATTGTTCATATATATAATTGTTATAAGTCCTCCTTTAAACAGCTTTGAAACAATTAATTCACACTGAGCAGGCAATCCCAGTGATAATCACCAAGAAACAAAAATGATTGTTGTATAGAGGTAAATGATCACTTACTTGAACCAATACGTCGTTGGAGATTGTTTACCATGAGAAGCATATGCCACTGTCTCTGGCTCTTCCATAGAGCCATTTGCAAAACTAGGCCGTGACTGCTGATGGCAAGATTCATCCCAGCTTGCTGCAACAGGTTCAAATGCTGGCTGGTTCAGCCACAAGCTATTACCAGTTGATACTGAAGCCACACTTTGGTTTGGAATTATATGGGTTGTTTGTTGAGAAAAAACGCATGGAAGATGCTCTTCTGACTTAAATAGTGGTCGCCCAGTCCTTGGGGGAAGAGGCCTTATAAGGTCTTTGTACTGATCATTGTACTGATCTGAAATGCCATTTCCATTAGATAAAATCCAATTAGATGGCTCCCCTAGAACACCAATCTCACACTGCCCCACCTGTGGTGTGTCCCACATCTGCCACTGTCCTTGTTCAGATGCACGATTTGGACCATCCAGTGAAAGTGATGGCCAATCCCACAGTTGTTTAAACGAAGGATGTTGGTCTCCTGCACAGTGCACTTCGTCAACAATTGCTGAAGGCAAGAGTTCCGACAAAGGACACTCGGTAGACACAGGTTTACTGATTGGGGCAGAAATAGGGCCATAGGCAGCTGATGAAATACCAGATCTTACTGTGTCAGAACACAACCCAGTTCCAAGGTCCAAAGGAAAAGTGTCAAGAGATTCTGTAATAGGTCCTAGCAAGGAGACTGGATCTGGTACATATGACGGGTCTTCAAAAGTATCAGTTTTTCCTGTAACTGAGTTGACAAGAGGCAGACTATCTGGAAGTGGATAAGTACCAGGTGAATTTATGGATTCAGCAGCAGAAACTGAAACCACCACTGAGTTGCTAAATACTGATGGTGCAGAGGCTGTATCAAGTGTTACTGGTGCAGATGATCCAAAACAAATACTGTTGGGAGAAGATCCCAACAAATGTGCTTCCGATGCAGCAGGCCTGGTTCCTGTTTCAGCTGGATGTTGACAACCCAGTTGAATTCCAGTATCTGGGGAAGATGGTGCAGAGGAAGAACCTGACGTGCTTGAAAACAATTGTTGCCATGATTTAGTTTGATTCGTAGCCTTTGATGCAATTTGCGGATCAACTATAACCTACAACAACAACAACAACAACAAAAACTCCAAATAAATCTTTTCTATAAAGTGCAAATAACAGCATATCATATTAAATCATCCAGACATTGCAGATATGCAAGTATATATGTTGGTAACAAAATCCCTGGGAAACAATAGGAAGCATCTTTGGAAAGTAAATTAGTAATGCAACAATTGTTTCTCATTTAGTTCACCACAGACTTCAGTTTCATTTGGTGCGTTAAAGACTCAAAAAAACACAGTTTATGTGGGTTCTCCTTAGTTCTTTCATTTATTTGTCATTGTTAAATCTTAACTTTTATCTGATGAAAACAAAGGCAGTAAGAAACTTTTAATTTTCTTAAAGTGCCCCACTAGTAATTGAATCGTTACCTTGCTATTTATAACATTTAGCTGATTGTTAACTTAAGCATATTGCTCTTTTTATATGAATGACATATACATGCTATAGAAAATACAAGATTGTAGAGTTATCGAACAACTTACAGGTTGTTGTGGAAATGCAGTTCCTGTGTTCTTGCCCATGCCATTCATGCCAGGTTTCCCCACTTCTACACTACCACCATGCATGTTCCCCATGTTAGTGGCAGCAACAACTTGTGGTTTGGACACATCCTTGGGAGTAATGCCACTGCCTTTACCCCAAACTTTTGCCCATGCCATTCTGTTCCACGGGGAATTGGTGCTCTGTTTGGAATGTAGACTTTGTGACCCATGAGGAATAGACATTTGAGGAGATTCACCAGAGTTAACTGGCTTGCCAGATTTCATCCCCAAACTTGAGGCTGTTTGGAGGCTCTTTCCCCAGAATGAAGTCGCTTTACTAGTGTGTAATCCAGAACTTTTAGAAGGATAAATAAATGAACCTTTCGTATTGTCCAAAGATTGGGAGTCTATGATCTTCGCCGCACTATTTATTCCTCCCTTCATGCCATGGTCATTGTTTTTAAAACCTGCTTCTCCATGCGCTGTGATGGTCTCTATAATCTTACAATTTTCTATTGAATGGTGAGATGGATTTTTTTGCACATCTCTTCTTTCAGTTTCGCCCTTCTTATCGAATTCAGACTTCCTTTCAGTTTCTTTATAATTTTTCTTCTTTGCCTCCTCGCCATCAGGGTAAGATTTATCCTTACCAGAACTCTTCTCCCTCTCTTTTACCTTCTCCTGTCGCCTCCTTTCTGCTTCCCTCTCTCTCCTATTTTCCCGCTCCAATTCAGGAGCTACCTCTCTTTCGTTTACTTTCTCAGCCTCCAGTTTCTCGTCCCTTAACCTCCTCCTTTCCTCTACCAATCGGGCAACCTCTTCCCTTTGTTTTCTCTCCTCTTCCTCCAGCATTTCCTTCTCCAATCTAGCTTGCCTCTTTTCCTCAGCCTTCCTCCTGGCTTTTTCTCCCTTGTTGCCTTGTGAGTTGAAGCCATCTTCAGCCTTTTTTGAGCCTGCCTTCAGGCTAGCATTTAGTGCTCCATCTTCAGCTGAAGATGCACCATTGAATAACTTTTTCCAAACCCACCTGGCACAAAATACGGAAAAACCTAAAACTCTTAACAAAAAATTTTCAGCACTGGAGTCGGACTGATCCACTGAAAACTGTTCTCCTCCACCAAAGATCCCTTTATATGACACAACATTGTGCCCCCAATAACTTGCTAATCCTAACCAAGATCCGCCCAGCCTAGAACCACTTGCCCAAAGCTGACCACCCATCCATGACTTCCCTCCAGTCCAACTGGCTCTATCTGACAACTCTTTTCCATTCCATAGCCTCAGGTTTTTTCCACCTAAATCACCAATTCCACTCTGTGCAATACTGGCAGGTAAGGGAGCACCACTTGCAGCAATTCCATCAGAATTTCCGTGAATTGCAACATTGGATATATCCAACACAGGCCTTCGAGAAACATGACCACAATATGTACACATAAACCTACCACCTGCAGGATTCTGATCTTTGTATGCCGTCAAACAGTTCCTGCACCTGCGCGTGGCCTCTTTCCGCCATTTTGCTGCCTCTAGTGCTGCAATTCTTCTCCTCTCTCTCAAAAGATCACGCCTCTGTTCCCTCCACGCAGAAAGCCGTGGCATTAAGACTTCATACCATCCAAGAGTAATCAAGAGCACGAAAACGCATGCCAGCCTTGGAGAGGTTACCTCAAACCTGAATCCCGGCGGCAACATCTGTGACAATGCCCAGAGTATAATCAATGGAATTACCAGCCATGGCATCATCGTTAAAATTCGCCGGGACCACCGCGATGCTACACAGAGTATACACATTTTCTCGTACACCAAGCGGTCAGGAGCAAGTTGAAAATCTTCCAGCACACCACAAATTTATGAACTCTGTTCACAACTGTACGCCAGTATATCAATTTCTCTTTAATCGAAATTCAAAACCTTTTTTTCCCAAAACCTAGTTTAACAACCAGTATCCCACCATTAACCGTCTGTAATAATCACAAACCCTGTGCCAATACCGATTCCAAGTTTCCCAATTCTTTAACCGACATTATACAAGGAATCCCCATTCCAAACTCCAAGAATGCAACCGAGCCGCGGCAATTATATCAAACCCTAGTTTCCCGTTCCTTCACTTAAGTTAAATCCCTGCTTTCCACCTCCAAAACTTTTTTTCCCAAAACCCGTTTTCCCAACGACGAATTCACATTTAAACCTCTGCACAATCCATAAATCCCGTCCCAACAGCAATCCTTAGTTTCCGCAGTTCTTTTAGCAGCCACTCAACCAGATTTCGTACATATGGTAATTACATCAAAACCCAGTTTCCCATCCTTTAGTACACTTGAAACCCTAGTTTCCTTGTCCTTAAAATCACTTGAAACCCTGAATTCCACCCCATTTAATCTGATACCAGGTCTGCAGTATTCACAGAACTGAAGCCACTAGCAAGACCTGAATTTGCCAGTCTCGAAGCCTGAAACACATTAAATTACAGCGACTCAATGTACAAAATTACAGTCACGGCCTACCTGAACAGCAGAATATTGAGAATACCTCTTTAATGCAAAACCGGGTGCAAAAATCATGCTTTGGAACAACGAAGATGACGAGAGAGATAAAGAAATATTAAAGTCATGGCCTACCTGAACAGCAGAATATCGAGATTACCTCCATCATTCAAAACCACCTGCAATAATCATGTTCTAGCTTTAGAACAGAGGAGATAAGGAGCGAGATAAATGGATGAAATATCGAATCCACCAAAAGTGACGAAGAAACTGTACGCTTGGCCCTATTAGCAATAAATTGGTCAACATTCTCTTCATTTCTCTCCCATGTGACCAAAGCCCTTCTTTTGACGAAACTCACATGAAACATCACGACAAAGTCAATTGACCAGGGCAGTGTCTCACGTGTTAAAGAAATATTTTCACGAACAGGGTTGGAATACGTCAAATATTTCAAAGTAAGTTTTTTAATTCATTAATTAAAAAAAAATGTAAAAAAATATATATATAAATATAACAGGAATTGGAAAGGCCAAAAAATATAAAGATCAAAAAAAAATTGTATTAAGTTGTTTAATTTATTTAATTTCATTTTAAAATAAAATTGTTTTTTCCAAAAAAAAAATAAATTTAAGGGTGGAAAGATAAGAGTTTGTTTCTAATTCAAAGTTATGGACCAGGCTGGAGGTAGTGGTCAAATCAAATGGCTTTATCTAGAAAGATTATATTAAATGATTTTGTGACTTGTGTATATATAATGAATCAAATTCTAATTTTATGTTTTTAAATTTTAAAAGTTTGAGGTTTTGAATAAATTATGATTGGTTGTATTATTAAGGCATTCCTTCATGTTATCGTTATTGGTTCAAAATGGAGTTGTCTTTAGTGCAACTTTTTGGACTTTTTGCTATGAAATTTTAATTTGTGTTATTTAAACTAGTTTTTTTATTGTATATATGTATGCAACACCCTGTAAAACCCCTAGGGCACTTTGATTGTGGAAGGGTTACCCATCAAACTTGTGATTTCAATAAATTCCTATCGGATTTTAGAGAAATTAGACTAGAAAACCCATCGGAAAAGCTTCTAAAAAGTTGCACTAAAGACAACTCTGTTCAAAATAATGGGTAGTCCTACCCAATGTCACATGATTCGAGTTCAAGTAGTGGGTAGTCTTGCCAAAATGTCACATGGTTCTAGTTCAAATTTCAATCCAAATTCGAATTTGTTTATAAAATTTGGTTAAAGTTCACCATTAAGTTCGAGGAATTATATATATATATATGTGTGTGTGTGTGTGTGTGTGTGTGTGTGTGTTTTATAAATATTATATTGATTTATTATTCTATATAATATACTAAATGTATTAATTTATAACATATTTTTCTCTCGAGAATGGATAAAATAAATAGTGTCACTCATCCTCCTCGATTCCATTAGAAGAGTTTGAGATTTTAACCATAACCTATCAAATTTAACCCAGATCCCCAACTTGAGTGCAATTTGTAGATTCACAATTAGACCTATAACTCAACTAGACAATTTGTGTGCAATTTTAGCCTAGTACTACAACTTTATGTCGTTTTATTTGCAACCAATAATTTGCTCACATGTTTGTGCCACTTGGCCTTGAACCAAATGAACTATTTTATTTCCTGTAACCTGCTCACTTGGGGTTTTTCCCTATGGCAACTTTTGCTTGGCCTCAAACATAAGAATTTTTATGTGTGTAGCCTAATTTTAAGAGCTTAATGTATGGTTCGAGTTGCCCAGTTTCAAGAGCATATGATTCAAGTGGACCATCGACTTTTTATGCATTGCTCGCAGTTGTCGCTTGGCCTCGAACATAAGAATTTGTATGGCCTGTAACCTGCTCGCCCAAGGTTTTTTTGCATTGCTTGGCCCTCGAACCTAAAAAACTTGAATGAATTTCTATACGTTTCCTGGAGTTCACCAAATTTTGAACCTCATGGTTCAATTTCAGCAAACCCTATGACATAGGTCCTACCTACTTGACCAAATAAATTAAAATAGTTTTACTGAATATATTGAAAAAAATAAAAAATAAAATAAAAAACAAATAATCCAATTAAAAAATAAAAATATGTTCAACTCAATCAACAACAACATAAAATTAATCCAAAGTCTACTATTGTGGCAGTCTACCCTCAATCTAGCGAAAATTTGAGTAAGCAAATGAGAAGTTAGAATGGAGAGAAGTTTTATATCAAATGATGACGCACTTGAGCAAGTGGATCATTAGATCTCAGATACAGGGACTACAAGAACTTGGAACACCAAATATATGCAAACAATTAACATTTGTTGCCAACTGTAACACACCCAACCCTTCCTTTCTCATTTGATGAATGGAGTAAAGTAAGAAAAAAATTCAGTTGCCTTTAACTGAGCGCTTCATCCAAACCAACAGGATCAAATCCTAGTTGAAACCTCAGAATTATAGTGAGAAATTACGAATGGATATAGTCGCAAACTGTTATAGGCCTCCTCTGTCCAATCCTACTACCCTAGGTCCCCGGAACGCTTATAAAATTTCAATTAAAAATCCCTTACAAGATTCTGACCTTTCAGCTAAAGTTGCCAGACCTATGTGGTGGTGGACCAACCCTCTAGCCAATAACATGTCGCATTTGAGTGGGCCCATATCCACAACTTTCCGACGTCATCCCGCTACCTCAAAACCCCTAGCACTTAAAAAAAAACTCAATTCAAAAATAGTTACAGGCTTCCATAATGGCCACGTAACCTTTACACCATTATCCCGCCAATGTGCTCACTCCCACACAAGCCCCACAACCTCGGTGCTTTTATTAAAATAACCTATGGGCTAACGGTCTTGGGTAGTAGAGAATTTCTCTGTTAACCCGTGCTTCGTCAATTAACGATTATTGGGACCCACAACCTTTAAGAATTTCAATTAACAAATGGTTGTTGGGTTTCCAACCCTATGGGTTTTGTTCTTACTCAAGGAAATCCCATAACCCTTTTAGCTAGGCTTACGCACTTCCGAGCTAACCACTTCTATCCCCTCCTCCCGACTAATGGATTCGGGTAACGAAAATAAGTGCTCGTCACAGTTTTTTGACAGTCCTTAACCTCGGCACTATTTAAATTTGACTCCACAACGCTTAATTGCAACAACTCACGGGATATGGTCCTTCTTAGACTTCCAACCTTCCAACTTAACAGTTCCAAGTAACAGGAAAATTCCCCATTCTATCTTTTGATAGTCCGAACCCCGCCGATATTTAAATTTGACTCCCCGATGCTCAATTGAAACAACTTACGAGATCTGAGCCTTCCGGACTTTCCAGCCATATCATCACCCTTATAACCAATTGTGTAAAGGGGAAATCTGGCCCCACCAATAGGAATCTTTTCTGGTTTAGGGTTTTTACCATCTAAGGGATAAGGATATCCGTTCCTTCCTGCAAATTCAAGGCTTTTCTCCTTTGTGCCATGACTTGGTCAAGGGACTTCAGCTCTGCCTCATGCAATGTCTTAGACGAGGATCTATTTAATCTCCCCAGAGACAAGCTTTGCCACTAAACAGGCCTCCTCGATCCAATCTCCTCAACCATGGCTTTGTTTCAACAGTTCGGTAGATTTCCAAGTCTACGTCAAAGTTACCCCTCTTGAGCTTGGGTGATAGATTCTTCAATGTGTCCTCAACTTGTGGGTCCTCCCTGCCCTCAAGTAGGGAATTCCACGTATGGCAGCGTAGGCACTCTTGCGTCTATTGCCTTATCCGAATTGGGTCATTATATTGTTTGTCATCCATCTCAATGCATTTGGAGTGGAAAAAGTGGAGGAATCAACTCACGGGACCATTTTTACAGACGAGACCATGTTTGGCAAAATGAGGTTTGAAAACTTTGGGAGTGTTGTGAGGCATAAAATTACGTTGTTTGGGGGGTAAAAGTATGGTGCTTTGGCACATAGCTTTTCATGTTATTCCACACACAAAGACCTTTCCAACGGCGCAGGAAGCACATCAATCAAAGTCTGTATGCAAAACTTATGCCACTCCGAAGTTGATCTTCTTGTTTTCACACCTATAGTTCAGGATGATGTCGCATCAGGCCCCATTATCCATGGAAAAAGGGCTAGCCACGTGTTTTTGATGTAAAAGACTCTAGAAGAGTCTATTTTGTAACTCTAGTTAAGAGTTGATGTTGTCAAACTTAACCACTAGTAGGCTATCAGGTTGTATTATAACTTGGCCACTAGGAGGAAGAGGCATTCCATTCTTTTGAGAGAGTTTTGTTCCGTAGTTGAGCAAAGATAGCCAAGAGAGATAGGAGGTATAGCACATAGAGAGGATATGTGCATTGTAGCATCCCACAAGCCGCAGGTATTACTTCTTTGTACCACAGCCATATGTCCAAACAGAGAAAGAGAGCAAAGTGGCCTCACTTTCCAACTGGGTTTTCTCCCGAAAGGGTTTCCCAGAGAGCATATATTATTTCTTATGTGTGTATGTGTGCTTATTTTGTCATTCTCTACTTTGTTGTATTATTTCCATTCGCATGCATGCACTAATTACAGTTAAATCCATAGATCTTAAAGTTTAATAAACGGTAATAGTGTAGAATTTTCAGAGTTTTAATATAATATTGTTAGATTTGTTGTGATGAACTGTCAAGTGGAATACCCACGGTAGTTTACGGATCACTGCCACACACCAACAGTACTCTAATCCATGTCGAGCCTGTAAGTAGTTCTATGGTACCACAAGGAGCATTTCGGTGCCTCATCGGCAACACTAAGACTCCAATGACAAATATCCAACTTAGTGAGAATGCAAGGTTGAAGGCCATTTAGGTAAAGTTGATGGGCTCAATTAGCCCTAAGGGGAACTTCCCTCAACATTAACGCGTTGCCTGCCATGTGGCACAACAACTTGTAACTTGGTAACAACGACTGTAAGAAAATACATACCCTACTACGTGGGGGTCTTTCATGTAATTGTTTCATATTAATAAAATGGGTTTCTGAGCCCACTGTTTTCAAGTTTTTATTCAAGCTTTTGTTGCAGCCTGCGTCAAGGCCTTATATTCCTTGGTTGCTTACTTATTTACTACTTTCAATAAAGCTACGCATTTATTCAAAGTAATGTTCAACTCAATGATGTAGCATAGCCTTGATTATCGTGTGGTTTGTTTGCACATTTATGCATCAGATGTTGTGGGTTCACCATTAGCATATTACCACACAACTTTTTGCTTTCAGATTCCACACATACATATAAATAATCAACACATATGTTAGTGACATATCCCCACCAAGATGCACCACATATGTAAGCATTAACAACACAAGTGCAGCCCCTGAATCCAGAACCATTACTAACAATAATGCAACATGGTTCATTAAAAGGTAAATAAGCATACACAAATACTTATCTTTGAACTTGCAAAGAAATTGAGTCTGGGACAAGGGCTCTCCACCCAACCATAGACAGTTGCAGCCACGTCTACTTGCAACTGTCACCTTCGAGCCATATTCCAAAGTCTTAGGGGGATGCTTACTCAAGGGATTAAAACACCAACTACTAATTGAAATAGGGACTCCAAAGGACCTCCTTCCCCAATCAGACTAGTTGACTGCTAGTTTTTTTGCACACAGGGAGTCAAGAGGCACTCCACCTCACTCCCACATGCACACACAATGATTCACCCCCTTCTAGGGAGTCCAAAATCCATTGTAATTGTAACACATTAACCACAAGTCTTCAGTCTGGCCTTCCTTTAGTGTTGCTCTAGGATGGCCTCTTCCCAAGTTGTTACAAGGCTCCAAAGTCTGTTATCTCAACCCACAACCTCCAGGAGACCTAAGTCATTGCAGGGCTTCAGAGATTCCATCCAAACCCACAATCTCAAGGGACCCAAGTTGTTACAGGGCTCCAAAGATTCCATCCAAACCCACAACCTCCAAGTACCCAAGTTGTTACAGGGCTCCAGAGACCTCTGTCTCAACCCACAACCTCCAAGGACCCAAGTTGTTACAGGGCTCCAGGGATCATATCTCAGCCCACAGCCTCCAGGGACCCCAAGCTATTACAGGACTCCAAAGACTAGCAACTCTACCCACAACCTCTAGGGACATAGAATCAAACCCCTTCTCTTCTCTTCTCTTCAATGCTGCCTGTTGAAACATCTCGCGGGATTTCTAGTTCCTCCTTCTTTGTCTACCTCTCTGCTTGCCTCTCCCTTCTTTTTCCAAAAAATAAGGTCCTAACTTCCCTTTTTGCGTGAAAAATCCCCTAGGTTCTTTCCTGCATGATTTCTCTAATCGGGTTTTCTTGGTGCCCCCCCCCCCCCGAATGGTGCCTTATCTCCTTTCTCATGCTTCTTGCCCAGGCATACATTTACTATCACGTCATTATTTCCTGGTAGTTTGCAGCCCCTTCATAATACTTTATCCTCTTTTCTTGTGGTTGCTTCTAAAGCAACATGGACCTAATTACTCTCTCTTACAACCCATTTAATTTCAAGAGCTAATTCATTAATTCATGGACCGACCAACCTTTGGTTGTCCTACAATTCATGTTTCTTTCTCTGCACAAGAAACCATAGCATCCCATGCAAGCAATCCTCCTCCCCAGCTTTAGAATATGTGTCCCTTTGACTCAATCCC
This sequence comes from Pinus taeda, assembly GCA_000404065.3. Taxonomy (NCBI): domain Eukaryota; kingdom Viridiplantae; phylum Streptophyta; class Pinopsida; order Pinales; family Pinaceae; genus Pinus; species Pinus taeda. The sequence goes on along the minus strand of APFE030081858.1, from coordinate 35,716 downwards.
CTTTTCTTTCTTTTTTTCAAATATTGTATAATATTTACAATGCAATTTATACAACACATATTGTTTTATGGATCTTTATACACACATCTCTATACAATATTTACAATTATACACACTTGCTTTAACCATCAAACAAGAAGGGATAATTAACTTTCATGGCATCATCTATTTCCCATGTGGCCTCCTCTGGCCCAAAGTGCTTCCACTGCACCTTCACTTGCTTTATGCCTTGATTCTAGAGCATGAGACTCCTCCAGTCTAGAAGGCACCTTAGCTTTTGTTGGAACTCTCCCTTTGGTTCCACTTGTAGCACAGACCAATCAATCACATGATTAGAATCATGTACATAATTTTTAACTAAAGAATCATAGAACAAATCATGAACTCTTATTGATGGAGGTAAAGCCAACATATATGCTACTGGTCCGATTCGTTCAAGGATTTCAAATGGTCCATAATACCATGGTGCCAACTTGGCACATGTCCCTATCCTTAGGGAACTTTTCTTGGGTTTAATTCTTAGGTAAACATGCTCTCCAACTTGGAAATTTTTGTGTACCCTATGCTTGTTTGCATAGCTTTTATGTCTATCTTGTGCCACATTCAAATTTTGCTTTATGATCTAAACTTTTTTTTCCATATCCTTAAGCATATTAGGTCCTACATGAACTCTATTAACTAGATCACTCCAGCTAATAGGATTGTCGCAACTCCTTCCATACAATGCCTCAAAGGGGCTCATCTTTATAGACTCTTGGTGTCCATTATTGTATGCAAATTCCACAAGTGGAAGATGTTCTTCCCATTTCTTGGGCTGGCATCACATACATCTTTAACATGTCCTCAAGGATCCAATTGATCCTTTTTATTTGCCCATTTATTTGTGGATGATAGGTTGTACTAAATGCTAATTTTGTTCCCAATCCTACAAATAGTTCCTTCAAAAACCTGGAAGTGAACCTAGCATCTTTGTCTAACACAATCTTCCTGGGGATGCCATGTAGCCTCACAATCTCCTTTATGAGGATTTGTGCTATGTCACTAACATAATTGGTGGATTTGACTGCCATAAAATTATCTACCTTGCTAAGCTTATCCACCACTACCATTATTGCATCATGTTGCTCAGATGTTTTGGGCAATCCTGAAATGAAATCCATAGAAATTACCTCCCAGTTCCATTATGGAATAGGGATGAGCTGCAACAATCCTGTGGATGTTTACACTCGGCCTTTAACTATTAGCATTCTATGCATTTTGGTATGAAGTCTGCCACTTCCTTCTTCATATTCGGCTAGTGATAGTAATTTTTAATGGTTGTACGGGTATTTTGATACCTTGAGTGGCCTAAATAAGGCTTAACATGGAACTCTTTCATTATTTGTCTTTTCATTTCATCATTGTTAGGCACATAAATTTTGCCTTTGAATATGACTTAGTCGTCCTCAGTGAGGTGATATCCCTCATCCTCATCGCTTTGTCACAACCTTTCTTTTGTTTGTTGGAATTCTCATCCTATTGTCTAGTGGTTTTGATTCTTTCTTCAAGATCTGTTGCATATGAACTTACGGTTGCCAAGTGATTTACTTGGATTCTTCTACTCAAAGCATCAACAACCTTGCTTTCCTTACCTTTTATGTACTTAATTTCAAAGTCAAATTCGTTGATCATGGCCAACCATCTTGTTTGCCTAACATTCAACTTTGGTTGTCCAAACAAATATTTGATCCTATTATGGTTTGACATGAGCATAAACTTCCTTCCAAGGAGATAGTGCCTCCACATTTTTAAGGCATGAATGACGGCAACCAATTCTAAATTATGTGTCACATAATTTTCCTCATGTTTACTTAACTTTCTAGACTCATAGTACACGACTTGCCCTTCCTGCACTAAGACTCCACCAAGTCCCTCTTTGCAGGCATCTGTACACGCCATAAAATCCTTGTCAAGATTTGCAATTCTCAGCACTAGCGCACTGGTGAACAATCGTTTTAACTACTCAAAATGTTTTTCACATTGTGCCATCCACTTGAATCTTTTCCATTTTCTCTACAAGGATGTAATGGGATGGCCTATCTTGGAGAAATTATGAATAAAAATCTTGTAATATCTTGCCAATCCCATGAATGATATAACCTCATCCACGTTCTTTGGAGTTGGCCACTCCTTAATGGCTTTGATCTTTTCAGGGTCAACTTATATGCCTTCCTTAGAGATGATGTGCCCTAAGTAATGTATTTGTGACTGGAAGAAGTCACACTTGCTAAGATTTGCATAGAGCTTATGTTCTCTCAATAATTGTAGCATTATAGCCAGATGCTTTTCATGTTCTTCTACCATTTTTTAATAAACCAATATGTCATCCAAAAACACAATGATGAACTTGTCCAAGTAAGGACGTAGCACTCCTTTCATTAGGCACATGAATGTGGCAAGAGAACTAGTAAGCCCAAAGGGTACCACTATGAATTCATAGTGTCCATATTTTGTCCTGAAAGAAGTTTTATGAATGTCTTCCTCCTTTGATTCTTACTTGATGGTAGCCTGACCTCAAGTCAATTTTGGAGAAAATTGTTGCTCCCCTTAACTGATCAAAGAGATCATCAATCCTTGGTAGTGGGTACTTTTTCTTAATGGTTACCTTATTGAGTTGTCAATAATCAATGCATAATCTAAGGGTTCCATCTTTCTTCTTTACAAATAATATCGATGCTCCCCAAGGAGACACACTTGGCCTTATGTAACCCTTGTCAAGCATTTCTTTCAGTTGTAGTTTTAGCTCAACCAACTCTGGGGTGCTCACCTTATATGGATCCTTAGATGTTGGTGTTGTTGTAGGTATAATCTCAATAGAAAATTTTATCTCTCTGTGAGAAGGAAATCCAAGGGCATCCATTGGAAAGACGTTCACATATTGTTGCAAAACAGGGTACTTTAGAAGCAATTCAACTTCGATATCTTTTGTTTCTCTATCAACTTCCTCATTCTTGGAAACTTGTACTGCAAACAATGTGCATTATTTTCTTCTACTGTGTTTGGCTTGCATAATAGTGATCAACCTCACTAATATGAGATTTTTCCTACCTTGCAACACTCTTTTTGTTCCGTGCTCATCTAAGAATTCTATTGCTTTTTCACAGCGATCTACCTTGGTCTAGTGTAAGTACAACTAGTCCATGCCAAGTAATATGCCACACACACCCAATGGTAACACATTCAAGTCGATTGTTGTGGGCATGCCACTGAGTTCAAATGCACATGACTTTACCCAATGATTGATTCTTCTCCTCGTCCTTGTTGTCAATGAACCAACCAAGGTTCTTGATGCAATTCATTGCCCAATCCACACTTCTCAACAAGCTCTGGGTTGACATAACTATAATTAGATCCTGGATCATTTAAAATATAAATTACTTTCTCTTATAGCTTAGCTTCCATCTCAATGATGGATGTCTGGTTATCTGTTTGATGGTTGTCCACTGCTGTGTAAATTCTTGGCATACTCTGATCTACTTCACCTACCGTGCTCGCCTCCTGGGTGTGGTAAACCTTTGGTCCGACATCCTGTTGATGTGGATATCCCCTCCTCTTGTGGTTCCCACCATAAATCCAACACTTGTGTGGTTCTCGACCTTCAAACTTGGGTTGCGTTAACGGTAGTTGCTACACATTTTTCTTAACAACAGCATTGGTTCTTCGCTGAAATTGCCTTGTCTAAGCTGGGTGTTTCCCCTCTTTCCTTTCTGAGTTTTTATTAGGCCAATTCCTCTTATGTCCAATGTTATCTTTGGTCTGTTGATTACTTTTAATATCAGGCCTGCATGTTGATTCTTCCTAGCATTGTTCTAATTTCTTGATATCATCCTTCAGGGTTTGAGGTTCTAACAACTCAATTTTATCTTTGAATATCATAGACAAACCACTTATGAACTTTTGAATTTTGGCTTTCTTATCCTTGCGATATGGTACATAGCTCAATAATTCCAAAAACTTGGTGACATACTCATCATTGGTTAACTGACCCATTTTGAGTTAATAGGATTATTTTGCTTTATTATCGTAGTAGCATTCAAATAGGTATTTGTATATGAAAAGCTTCTCAAACTCCTCCCAGGTCAAATCTGTCTCAGTGATGGCTTTAATATTCTGCAAGTCCTCCCACAATATGTTGACTTCTCCTTTTAAGTTGTAAGAAGCAATTATAACCTTCATATTCTTAGAATAGTCATGTATTCTAAAAAAATCTTCATCCCTAGCATCCATGCTTTTGCGTCCTCTGCTTTATTCATATCCACTTCAATTGTAGGTGGCTTTTCCTTCTTAAATTCTTCCGGCATATGCTCTTTTTCTTTGCTTGGTGATTGATGGGCCTCTAAATTAGACATAAATTAAGGTCCATGCCTCTAAATTAAACATAAATTAAGGCCTATGACTATCCTTAAGCACATTAAACCTCTCTTTTTGCATTAGATAATGTATTTTTAACTTTAATATATTCATTAGGAAGATTTATGAATAATTGCATATTTGTGCCTAATATTTTTATTTTTGTGGAATATTATGAGAATATTGGGCAGATTATGAATATTTGGAGGAGGACATAATTTAAGGACTTGCTCCCTACTACACGAGGATCACTATTAAACAATAAATCAACAAGATATTATGGAATTATGGCACAGATTGTGGAACTCCAATGATTGAGAAAATCTAGGAATGTGTTCCCTACCATTTAATGTAGATTCCTAGTATTGGGAACCACATTCACTAATCAAGAGA
>APFE030081858.1:0-24693 GCA_000404065.3 Pinus taeda | reverse complement strand
GAAGCAAAGTAGATCATTGTGTGTATATTAAATTAATTGGTGACCGTGTTATTTATCTGGTCTTGTATGTGGATGATAAGTTGCTGGTTGCAAATAACAAAGAAATTATCTAGGATTTGAAGACCCAATTGTCCTCCAAATTTGACATGAAAGATCTTGGTGCTGCAAACTATATTTTGGGCATGGAAATTAAAAGAGATCGGGTAAACTAGAGGAAGTATGTCGAGACAATACTGCATAGATTTAATATGCAGGATAGTAAACCAGTGAAGGTTCCTATTCATGTTGGTGTAAAGTTATCTATTGAACAATGTCCCAAGACACAAGAAGAGGAAGAGGACATGTCCCGTGTTCCATATGCAAGTGCAGTCGGTAGCCTGATGTATGTGATGGCTTGTACTAGACTAGACATTGCACATGCAGTGGGAGTATTGAGCAGGTTTATGTCAAAGCCAGGAAATGAGCATTGGATAACAGTGAAGGAGGTTTTCAGGTATTTGCGTGGCACTAGTGATTATGGTTTGTGCTACCAAGGAAGACCAGGATTGGACAGAGTTTTGGATATCTGTGGCTTTGTTGATGCAGATTGGGTTGGAGATCTGGATCAGAGAAGATCTACAAGTGGGTATGCATTTAACCTATTTGGAGGTTCAGTCAGTTGGATGAGTAAGAAACAATCTGTAGTGGCATTATCAACTACAGAGGCATAATACATGGCAACCATTCATGCAAGCAAGGAAACAGTTTGGTTGCAGAGATTGTGTTCAAGTATAGGGTTAGTGCACAAAGCTATAAGGATAGACTGTGACAGGCAAAGTGCAATTTTATTGGAAAATAACTATGCTTACCATTCAAAAACAAAGCACATTGATGTTCAATACCACTTTGTGAGGGATATGATAGAAGACAAAATTTGTTGCTGGTAAAGGTGGACACTTTGAAGAATATTGCAGATGCATTGACAAAATCTGTGAGCTCTGAGAAGTTCTCTTGATGTAGAGAAAGGGCGTTACAGGGCTGGATAAATGACTAAGCTCTCCTGTGGCCCCCTGTGGAAAGAAAAGAACAAGTGGGAGAATGTTGGGTTATGTTATATTCTTTCCATGACTAGCTCCCCTAGTTAACTTGGGGGTTAGAGGGGGGGCAGAGCCCCCCCTTCGTTGCACAGCGGGGGTCGCAGGGGGTTTGAGGGGGTGCGGGTAGCCCCCATCTACGGGTTCTAGCGTAGCGCCTCGGGGAATTTTTTTTTGGACTCTATATTAGGTGGGCGGACCTACCTATGGTTTTGTGCATGGTTTTCGCACAGGTTTTGGGCGCGATGGTTTTTGGTCCATGGTATTGGATGCTTCGAGATGTATAAATATGTATTGTAACATTTAAAGGAACATAATGAAAATCAAACTAGCAGTCCTAGTTTTGGGATCTAGGGGAAAATCTCTGTGTATATGTGTTTTATGTGTTATTTTCTCGCTATCGTTTATTTGCTGTGTTTTAGAATTCGTATGCAGGTAATTTCTGTACGGGGTTAAAACCTACATTTTCGTTAAGTCAAGCTAAACTTGTAAATTTGATTAATAACTTTAAAATAGAAATTCTTAGCAATCTAAGTGAACAAGCAGAAATGTTGAGAATACAAAATGAGCAAAAAGAAGATGCTAATATTTGTGTTGTCCATGCAGAATCACATGATGTTAAATGTTGCTCATCATTACCAAGGTTGGAGGAAGTTCACCAAGAGGACAATGGAGCAAGTCAATTGCCAATGCAGCTATTTTATGTAGCTCCAAGAGGACCATGGCAACCTAGTCATCCTAGTATGATGCAAGAGCCTAATTCACAATTTCAAGGTTATGCATATCCACCTCAAAGTAATTAGAACACACCCTTTCCTTAGAAACATTGGCCATCTCAACCCCAAAACCAATTTTGGCAACAAGGTTGGCAAGGAACTTATGGGAGCCATCCACAATATCCTCAATATTTTCCTCAATATCCTCATACCCAACTCCATGTTATCCTTACCATTCATATCCACCACAACCACATCCATCTCAAGCATCCACTCCCACTTAACTACTTGTACCACCATTTCCAAACCCACACATTGAAGTAGCTCAACCCACTTACAATGCTGAGGTATAACACTTCCAAACATCTCCTCTTGAGATCAATGGTATTCACCATAGCTCAGGAAGAGTATTTCAAAAAGAGATTATCTTGATATCATTGAAGGACCACATCCAGAAGAAGATTCAAATGAGAAGACCACGGAATCATGGGTTGCACTCAGCAAAAAGAGGAATATTTGAAGGTCATGGTAGAAGAATACATGAAGAATGATCGAGATAAGCAAGAAAATCAAAGACATCAAAGTTATATTGAGGTTTGGTTCCAGAAAATCAACAATATGGAGCATCACTCTCTTCTTCAACTATGCTCGATCTTTTAAAAGTCAACCATTTGGTCTCTGAAATCCAGGTACATGTCAAAGCATACATTTCAAGCCTACACATCATTTTGTTTGTCATCTTGATGTGCACATGGCTTCATTGGAAGTATTCTTATACTTGAAAGTGATTTTGTTTTTCAATTAGGGTAGGGTAGAAAAAAAAAAAGAAATGAAAAATAAGAGGGGAAAACCTCCTTTGAGGCGTCTCAGATTGGCTCATTGATTGAAAACCTCCATAAGGCAGTCAATGGGTTGGGAAAAAAGAAAAACAAAAAAAGAGAAAAAAGAAAAGATCCTAGGTGAAAATCTCATTTGAGGCGCCTAGGAAAACCTACTAGTTGAAAACCTCATTGAGGTGGCTAGTAGGCCTAAAAAAAAAAAAAATCATTGTTCCATGTATCTCTTTGATGAATGTAGATGCTCTCCAACATCTACAAGGAACAAAAACAAGTTGCCACCAAAGAAAGAAAAAATAGGTCAAACCTAGTCAAAAGAAGTCAAATTTTGACATTCTCCTCCTTTGCTCAAATGTTCCAACAAGGCCAAGGCCAGGCCAATCCATCACCCTCATCTATTTCCACCATCCATCCATCATTATCAAACTTTTCCCATTCAGTTTGCTTGATGTCCTAAAAACTACAAGAAGGCTTTGTTTTACTACATGAAACAAAAATACATAGAGAAGAAATTTATTTTTGTCGTAACTTGAAAACCATGCATCTATTTAAATATTTGTTTCATGGGGAGATGCATATGGATGATGGTAACACGCCCAAGCAATTTCAGCAAATTCCCATGTACGGTTTCTAAGAAATCAACCTCCATCGCCTTCAGTCATTTTTCATTTTTTCTCGAGATTCGTGCATCCATTGACTAATTTTTTTTTTATGGGGAGGTGCATAATGACGATGACAACATGCTAAAAAAGTTTTAGGTCAATCCATTTTACCATTTGGGAGATATGCACAAAACAAGTTTGCTACAAGAGTTTGTCTTGAATTACTACAGGAGTTTCTTGTAGTACTACAGGAAGTTCTAAAAATCTATAGGAAAGGTAGTCCTATGGAAAAATTATGACGCAGGCCTATTTTGGGGTAGGAAAAAAGGACATTGACTTCACCACATCTTAGCCGACACCCATCATGACCATGTCACTCCATGACCACACCTTCCACTCATTCCAATACATATTTACCCTCCAACAGGGAAAGGATACAAACATTTAAAAAAAAGGGCATTTACAACAGCCTATTTGGAAGTAACAACAAGCTCTAGGCCTATCCATCAGCACCATGATTGAAAGAGGAGAAGCATAACTACAGGCACAATGAAACTCCTCCAGAGCGTAGTAGCAACAGAGAAAGCCATCACCTGCACATCAACAAGAAGACAACCCATCAACAAAATAAGATCAACAAAAAAGAAAAAGGCAATCAAGAAGATGTACCTAAGTCATGAGAAGCACAACAACATCAACTCAGTAGCAGCATGCATGTCTATCCAACAACCATCAGGTAGGTATAGGTATGTAATATTCTTGACCTCTTCTCTTGAGCATATTATAATTAGAAATTTGTTGTCCATGCATGAGAGATGAGGTTTTATAAGCTAAGGATGGGTCAACTGTCTCAGCTGTCTTCAACTAGTTAATTGCAGTTCACTCCTTCACTCATGCAATGTTGAAAAGTCAAATTATGAAGGGTGATGATTTCAAGGAATGAGGACAACAGTTAAAAGAAGAAATTTTTGCAAAGGCCAAGTCACCACAGCACTCCAAGCCCTCCATCCACTTCATATTCACTATCTATCCATCATTCATCCATCCCATTTCTTAATTTGAAGAACAAATCCTATCTCACCCTAAAAATTTCTTGAAAAAACAAATAGAGCATCCTCTTCATTTTCACAAACCTACATCATTTCTCATCACTCTCATACAGTTAGAAGACTTCGAAGGAAGAATGAATGACTACTATAGGAAGGCATAATGTTGCTACAAACAAGAAGAAAGAAAAATTTGTGCTAAAACCCAAAATGGCAGTGCCTAAGAGAGACCTAATCAAAACAGAGAACTCCAAGGCCATTCGGCAACCATCTAGGCCACAAGAGAGAAGAAGAAGGCAACAAAAGGAAATGAGACACCCACCATCAAAACATAACTCAAATTGCAGTGATGAAAAGAGACTTTCCAATAGGTCTCTAATCTCTTTCTAGCTTTTTTCCAAGGCCTAAAAGATGTTATAGAAATTAGCGAAATGCATGAGAGTCAAGTTGAGGGCCTATCCTAGGTTCAGACTATCATTTATGCTCAAAAAGGGTTTCTTGTAGTTTTGACAGGAATTGCGAAAAGGTGTCCTAGTTCTCATCTAAAGGCATTTTGAAGGTTTTAGAGGTGTCCAAATGGTGGAACAAGGTAGCAGAAGGTTGATAAGGATGTGGAAGACCTTGCCAAACTGAAAAATATTCAAGAACCCATCTTGAATGAGGGGAAGAAAGCAAGTTAATAGTCTCAAGAAACTATGATTTTTCTATGCACAAATAGATTTTTGAGCTTGTCCTTACAGAACTTACAGCGAAGATTCTTAAGAGAAAGGATTGAGGGGTGCACAAGAGAGAGGCCACCAAGGCCATGAATGAGGCACAATGAAGTCACTAAGTTGTTCAGAGGATGAGCAATACTTTCAGCAGGGGATATGATGGGCCTCTAAATTAGACATAAATTAAGGCCCATGCCTCTAAATTAAACAAATTAAGGCATATGACCATCCTTCAGCACATTAAACCTCTCTTTTTGCATTAGATAATTTATTTTGAACTTTAATATATTCATTAGGAAGGTTTATGAATAATTGCATATTTGTGTCTAATATTATTTATTTTTGTGGAATATTATGAGAATATTGGGTAGATTATGAAGATTTGGAGGAGGAGATAATTTAGGGACTTGTTCCCTACTACAGGAGGATCACTATTAAATAATAAATCAACAAGATATTATGGAATTATGAAACATATTATGGAACTCCAATGATTGAGAAAATCTAGGAATGTGTTCCCTGCCATTTAATGCAAATTCCTAGTATTGGGAACTAGATCCATTAATCAAGGGATTTTGGTGGGGAAAGCTTCCTCCATTCATGGGGAATGATTCATAATCATTTTGTATAAGTAACAAGTTGAATTTTCCTTTAGGAGGAGATTTTGATTAGTCTTCTTGTAGAGAGAACTCGTATTTTTGCAACTCCATTGTATTTTTTTGCAAGGATGTAATTGTATTGGTGAAAATAATGAAGATTTGTGTCATGTTCAACTTCTAAATCTTGTTCTCCTCCATAGGTCTCTGAGTTTCCTTGGGTTTGGGCATCCCAGGAGCCTTAGATCCATTTTGTATCATTTTCTTTCCTTCTTTTTACTTCTTATTCACATGCACTCTTGTTTTCATTTCTTTTATTTCTCCATCTAGTATTAATGATTTCTTGTTGTAGGATTGGGTTAAATGGTTTATGTAAGTTCTTTTGTAGGATCACAAGCATCACTTCATCCTTGGAAAAGATTTGGAAGGTCATAGTAAACATTAAGCCACTTGGATTAATCGTCTTATTCCCAAATCTAGATTTTTGGAACTCCTTTCTGGCAACTAGCCGTAAATTTCTGCTATTTTTTAGAGCATGCTAACGAGGTTCAATCAAGTTGATTCCACTTGCATTAGATCACAACAACATTCTAGTTCATAAGAAAAATTACCCCATTGAATTTGCACTTGATTAGGTTAGGCATTTTATAGATTTACTAGCTCACTAGTTCTCGAATTTCTAGATTTTCGACTAGTAATTTTCTGATAATTTTTAGCATGGGTTAACAGAGGTATTTTTGAGTGATTCCACTTGGAATGGGGACCTAAGACATCCTAGTCAATTAAAAAAATTGTCCCATCCAATTTGGATTTGATTTACTTGGTCATTTGATGAATTATAATTTCGTATATTAAATCTGTAACATCACGTAGTAAAACACGGGATCCTATAGGAGAACTACTACATCCTGTAGGAAATCCTTTAGCGACCTATTTTGAGCCTGAATTGAGAAAAATCATCATTGAAGTTGGGATTGTGCCTCTACTTGACCTCCATGCCATCAAGACCATTTTAACCCTCTTCCTCCATACCTGTCTCCCCTGCCAAAGAACAAGTGAGGATTAGCATTTGCATTTATAAAACAAAAAGATTAAAAAAATGAGTTATTTTATATTTACACATGCACACAATAGTTAGTACTCTCTAGATCATATTTCATGCTCAGTTAGTTTAATCATCACATGTGATAAATATGGTTAAGTTAGGTTTCTTTTACATTTAGTTCATGATCTTTATATAATTAGAATATGTTTCTTTCCTTGTACTTTATTTCTTGCAATAGGTTAAGGTTTCCATTTTGAGCATTTCTTTTTCTACAATTAGTTTAGGATTTACATGCACTCCATTACATCTTGACAGCAAAGGAATGACACATTGTATGCTGCACATATAGTGTCGATACCTCCTAAGTTTGTACGAACCCTGGGTTGATAATTAAAAGTCGGTATCCTTGGGAGTTACAACATTCTTGCTGCAATATCGAGGCTCATCAGTGATGGCAAGAATGGTGATATCTTCGAGAAACATAACTTAATAGTTTGCCTGAATAATGCACCAAGATGCTAGTTCCTGCTCTTTATGTGCTCAATGGTTCACCTCCTGGCACAGTTTCATCACTTTCCTACTTGTGCCTCTTTCTGGATCTACGACCATCTGCTTCGTTAGTGTTCTCCTTTGATTCATGAAGGATTTCCTTATCTCTATGACTAACCCTCCTTTCAAATTTCCTTTGCCTTTGCCAATCTAAGATACTTTGTAGGATGACTACATTGATCTCAACTTACCTTTCTCAGGCTCTTAGCAACCTCTCATAATCGACCTTAAAGCTTATCACCTCATCCCTTAGGCTTCTTAGGGTGTCCATCCAGTATGGGGAGTGATTCCCTCCGCCTTGAAAAATCGATATATCTTCTTCATTAGCTCTGACCCCATCACTTCCATGTTGTGATTGGTTGAAACTGTATTCAACCATTCTAGTCATCATCACTGTAACTTCTTTGTTTTATGGTTCTTGTGATGTGTCGTCAATCACACACATTGTTAGGCATTTCAAACTAATAAATAAATACAAAATCAGGATCATGAACTTGAATTCATGGATTTGTCATGGGGATTCCTATTGTAACAAAACAACCATGTTAATGTGTAAGGCCATTTACCAATCATATGCATCAATCACCCAATTTTGCAGTGAGTGCATAACTAATAATAATAACATATTCACAACCATAATCATTCTCTCACTGAGCTACTATCCACCAGACAACTCACATTAGCACAAGTTTATTAGCAAGCAACATTCAATAGTTCATACTCACTTTTAACACTTAAACAATCACTCAGTAAAAAAATATTATTATTATTATTTTTAATCACTTGTCCGTGACAAAGCCCATCTAGTCCAAGTGTTGAACTTGGATTCTCTAATACCACTTTGTAACATACCCAACCCCTCCTTTCTCATTGGAAGAATGGGGTATAGTAAACAAAATTTTCAACTACCTTTATCTCAGCACTTCATCCAAACCAACGAGATCAAATCCTGGTTGAAACCTCAGAATTACAATGAGAAATTACAAATGGATACAATTGCAAACTGTTCAGGGCCCCCTTCGTCCAATCTCGCAACCCTGGGTCCCCAAAACGCTTAGAAGATTTCAATTAAAAATCTCTTATGGGATTTCGACCATCCGGTTAAAGCTGCTAGACATATGTGGCAGTGGGCCAACCCTTCTGCCAATATCATGCCTCATTGATGCGGGTCTGACCACACAACCTTCAACATCATCCTGCTACCCCAGAAACCCTAGCACTTAAAAAAAACTCAATTTGAAAATAGTCACGGGCTTCTAGGATGACCATGTAACCTTTACACCATTATACTGCCAATGCGCTCACTCCCTTATGGGCCTCACAACCCTGACGCTTTTATTAAAATAGCCTATGGGCTAGCGGTCCTGGCTAACAGGGAATTTCTCTGTAAACTCGGGCTCTGTCAACTGACGATCCCTAGGACCCGCAACCTTTAAGAAATTCAATTCGCAAATCGTTACGGATTTTCCAACCTTCCAGGGTTCTGACCCTATGGGATTTGTTCTTGATCAAGGCAATCCCATAACCATTTAAATAGGATTTCAGTCTAACCACTTATGGCACCTCCACCAAATTGATGGATTCGGGTAATGGAAATAAGTTCTCGTCATTTTATTTTGATAGCCCCTAACCCCGACAATTTTTAAATTTGACTCCCTGTCACTCAATTACAACAACTTACGGGATCTCAGCCTTCCCGAACTTTTGACCTTCTAACTTAACAGTTCTAAGCGACGGGAAAACTCTCGTCTGTCTTTTGATAGTCCTAACCCTGACATTATTTAAATTTGACTCCCTGGCACTCAATTCAAACAACTTACCAGATTCGAGCCTTCCACAGTTTCCAGCCACGTCATCACCCTCTCAACCAACCACGTTGTTGGAAATGGGTTCCCCCAAGAACAGTTTTGGGGCTAAAAGCCCATGTTTTGGGACAATTTTGTAATGAAGTTGTAAAGTCTCCGCATTTTGTGGTCGCGTAGTGCGAAGGTGTTAAGAGTCACAAAGGGTTTTCCACCCTTATTTTGTAAAATGTAAAGTTGGATGTAAAGATCCACCCATGGTCTGTGGACCATGGGATTGTATCAAAGGGAGCTAAGTAAGTAAGCTCTAAGTAGTTTTTTGAGTCTCAAAGGAATAACGAAGAATGAGGTGAAGAGTCTTGATAGAGGAGTCTAAGTGTTCTAGGGCCTTAGCATAGGTAGAGGCTCTGCAGCTGAGTGCGCAGAGGCCTAGGGTGGAAGTCTGCAGCTGAGTGTGCGGACCCCTGCAACTGTGTGCATAGGGCGCATAGAGTCTATATTAATATGGAGATATCAATAAAGAGAAGTATTCTATAAATTATGTATATTTATTTCTTGTTAATGCATCTGGTTATATTACGTTTCAGGTTTAATTTACAATGTTTATGTGATGCATGAACCTATGTGATTATATTAGTTAATTGAATGCAAGTAAGAATATCAGTTTACACAGCGCTAACGGTGGTTAATTAATAAGATAAGTAAAATACTTAAGATAACTTGGGAACCTATACAATACGTTGTCATAGTAGCATGGAAGTACCCAGATCACGGGTTAAGGCTGCGCAAAGGTCGATCGTACACCTTCGTGGAGGTATTGAATGTTGGAATAAAGGGTAGACTGACAGAGCCCTAAGGCTTAGTGGCCTGCATGAAAGTAGGAACATAGGATATAAACTGACATCACGACCATCTTAGGGTGCGGAAACTTGGTTCCAGCATCCCCCCGTACTACTTCAGGTGAGACTTCGATCCGCGCTCCGTGGGATGATGCCGAAAGGGCTAGTAGTGTAGGTATTTTTTTGGCTAACTAACGTTGAACCTAGGTCAGGCCCCATAAAGACAACAAATGGTTCCGTTATCGAGACCATAATCTGCATGATAGATGTGTGATGTCGTACCACTGGAATCCAACTAAGAAAGAGGTTGAAGACTAGTTAGATAGGAAAATCCACGAATTCACAGCGTAGGAGAACAGAAATCCACGACTAACAAAGGAACAGTGGCTGGACAAGTACATGTATACAGAAACTCACAAGATCTTTTTTTGTTCCTTTCCAGTTGAGTTCTACGAGTGGATTGCGAAGCTAGCAGATAGCAAAGGAATGTGGAGACTTGATAATCCTATTTTCTCGACCCCGAAGTTAGTAAAGAGACTAGAAGTCGCTGAGGATAAGATCACCTGCGTTGTCGATCATTGGCTCGATTGCATCATAGGAGGATTTGTGACTGAATTTGTGGTCGATACCTCGGTTAGTTACAGTGAGGCGAAGCGATGTTTTTTCAAAGGTCTGCGAGGTAAGTACTTGAAGTTTTTAAATACCTGGATTAAGATGTTATTGTGAGAAAAATAGGTTATGCAACTACCTTGATGTTCAGAGCTACACGAAGTGGAAAGACTTACATAAATGAAGGAAGAAAGCGTCCTGAATATGGCCCACTGATTTCACCACCGTTGGGAGACGAAGAGGGAGTAGTGCAGGCTTCTCCATGAAGTGCAGTTCAGTTCATAAAATAGGGATTCCCATGATTGCCACCTCCATCTACACCACCGTCACCTGAGACTTTGCCCATACCACCACCACCTCCACCACGGTTCAACATGGCAAATTCAATGAAGCTGCCTTTGTTTAAGGGCTTGGGAAATGAGGACCCGGACCAATTTTGGTTCGTCGTGAAAGCTATATGGGAAGCTCAGGGTGTCATAGATGATCACGTGAGGAAGGCAACATTGGTTAGTGCTTTGCAGGATCACGTGCTAACTTGGTACATCAAGTACTATAATGATAACCCAAAAGCTGGGTTGGCAGAGATCCAGACCGCATTGAATAACGAGTTCAGTAGGCCTAAATCCAAGGCACAGTCGATTGTGGGGTTCAAGGAAATCGAGATGAAACCAGGTGAGACACCTTGGGAATTGGATCAGAGATTGAAGTGTAAAATCCACAAAGCTAATATGAACATAACAGATGGACAACATCGCGAATGGTTCGTGGCTTTGCTTCTGCGACACCTAAGGGTTGCACTGTCGCAACAGAATATTATGACTTAGGCAGAGGCCTTGGAGATTACCATGAGATTGCATGAAACGTCGATGCAAGATCCAAATATAAGGGTTCAGCAGATCCAAGCGCAATTGAAAAATTTGCCTCAAAATACAAAGCTTGAAGCAGGACAGAACAGTTCGACCGAAGGTGCGTGAAGAGATATGGTGCCTGAAATGTAAAGGTCAAGGGCACGACAAATACCACTACCCGATCTTTATGAACTATATTGCAGGAAGAGGACTGATGCCTTTGAGGCCAGAAGCCCAAGTAAGACTGAGCATGTGGCCTGCATTGTGGTGTGCTATATGTCAGGTAGCAGGGAAGCACACAACTGATAATTGCCATTTGCTACAAAAGTTTGTACAAACTCCGCAACAACTGTTTTGCAACTTCTATAGGTCAGTAGGGCATGATGAGTGCAACTTCCAAAGTTATGAATTGATGATGGACAGAACACCCGCCTATAGAGTTCAGGCATAAACGCGTCCCCCCTGACCAGAGCACTAGGATGGCGCGGACAGGGTTTCAGGGGCGTGGACGAGGCTGAGGCGAAGTAGGACTTGGTAGAGGTTGATGACAGCTAATCTATTACAATTGCAGAGGACCAGGACACTATGCCCGTGAATGCACTAACCTAACGCATCTATCGTGCAAATATTGTACTCAGTTTGATCATGAGACAGAAGACTGTCCTACGCTGATCGCGAGGATACGTGACAAAGGGGTGTTACCACCTCAGTCGACTCAGAATCTACAAATGATGAGGGTTGAGCCTCGCGAGGAGGATCTGAATGTGAATATAGTGCTCCGAAGTGGAATTGCAACAAGTGATGATAAGGGGAAACAACCCGAAGACAAGGCATGGGTTCACAAAGCCCCGATGAAGGAGGCTGAATTTGATTTGGAGCGCGCATGCGAAACGTTCATGGAAGCAAAGAAGAGCTTCGTTGAGGCCTCTACCTTAGGGAGTAGGGATAAGCCTGATCAGGAAATGGACCCTTCTATGCTTAAAACCTTTTTGGAGACCTGCATGAAGCTGTTGCGCGATAGCAAGGCTGTGAAGGGGTTACAGGAGCTTATAAATAGATACATTGGAAACACTCCGGGTGAACCGCACATTGTACAGAATATTGGTAAGAATAAAGCAAGGACAGGACAAGAGATGAGACTGATCGCACAGATAGGAGAATATGAAATGGATCAGGTTATTTTGGATTTGGTGTCAGACGCGAATGTTTTATCAAAACAGACTTGGGAGTGGATGGGAAGGCCCGCGCTACAGTGGTCTTCGATTTAGTTAAGGATGACAAACTAGCAAAAGATCATCCCCATGGGACGGCTGCAAGGAGTAACTGTAGACATTGAAGGTGCGAGTGCATTGGCTGACTTTGAAGTGATAAAAATTACATATGACAACAACCCCTACCCTGCGCTCCTTAGCATTTATTGGGCTACTGACGTGAATGGGGTAATCAACTTAAAGAATCAAAAGATGATATTTGAAAAGAAATTGCTTCACGTGATAGTACCCCTAGATCCTGCTGAAGGATCACGCTATATTGAACCAATTTTCGATTATGGAAGCGATAACAATTTGGATTGCATATATAAGATAACAACGTGAGACCAAGACTGGGTGAACTAGACAGTGGATGGACGAATTACATGGGATTGAAAAAGTTCCTACACCTTAGAATCTGATGAAGAATTAGAGCATTAACAAAGTCGACTACATGAAGTAAGCACGCTAAGCTATAACATGATGACCCGGTCGCTACGCTATGTTTCGTCATAGGTAAGAATTCTGCCACTTATGATGGGCTTGAATGATGTAGATGTATTTTTGGATGCAATTTAGAGGTAAGTACCAGAGAGGCAACGCTTCTAGGCTTTAGACTGGGCACTATGTGCTACACTCGCAAGATGGTGGGGTACGCACAAGGGTAGTTGTAATGATTGGCATGAGTGTAGGAGGATGATGAGAACATGCTTTGGGAAGCCGAAGGTACGAATGACAGACAAATATGATGGGAAGGATGATCTGCGCGCACACTTGGACAAATGGGCTAAGGCTTATGGAGTGAAGCCCCAACCTGAATGGGTGCACTTGTTCTGTCATACCTTGGATGTCATCTCGATGAACTGGTAATTGGAGACATAGCTCCACCATGGCACAAGTGAATGGGATATTCTGTGCGAAGGATTCATAATGACATTCAGCTCTAAAGACGGCTTTGACTGTATTGATGGAGCGCAACAAGAAGTTAAAGCAACAATCTTTAGGATACCGTAGGATCCTTTGGATCTAATTCAACCCGATTGGACTACTCAACTGAGCCACGCGCTGGAATGCTATAACGTGATTGCTGAAGAACAAGATGAGGATCCATGAAAGATTAACATCCCTGAAAACGAGGGTCACCGCGAGGTCGAGGGATTGCAGATTGAGAATCCTGATATAACCGCGCCACTAAAAACAAAATAGGTAAATATTGGTATGGAGGCAGAGCCCAAATCCACGGATATTGGAGATTACTGGGATGATGCAATGGTAGATAAGGTCGCCAAATTGCCCCACGAATACTAGGATTTGTTACCTACCAAGTTTATGGAGCTAAAGGGGATAGTAGGATACCTAAGCGTTATGAAGATCACGTTAAAACCCGACATGAAGTTGGTTAAGCAAAGACCTTACCGTCTCAACCCAAAGTATAAGGAGAAGGTCTGCTTAGAGCTAGACAAGATGCTCGCGGCAGGCATCATTAAGCCCGTAGAAGAATCTGATTGGGTAAGCCCAATTGTGGTACAGGAAAAGAAACAGAAGGATGAAATAAGGATGTGCGTAGAACTCAGGAAGTTGAATGACGCTTGCGTACATGATCCTTTCCTGACTTCGTTCACTTATGAGGTATTAGATAATGTAGGTGGCCAGGAAGCGTACTCCTTCACTTATGGGTTCTCTGGGTACCATCAAATCAAAATCACGCCTGAAGATAGAAGCAAGACGACCTTCGTGACTAAGTGGATATGTTTTCAGTACATTGTAATGCCTTTCAGATTGAAGAATGCACCTATGATTTTTTCGCATGTAGTCACTGCTGCATTCAAGGAATTTATTCATAAGTTTCTAGAGGTGTACTTTCATGATTGGACTGTGTTTGAGTTGGTAAAACACCATGTGGAAAGTTTGTGCCTAATGCTAGATACTTGTTGAAGGTACCATATTGCGCTCAATCTAAAGAAATGCTTGTTTTGTGTTCCTTTTGGGACTCTACTGGGTCATGTGGTTTGTAGATAGGGACTGATGGTAGATCCCGTGAAGATCGTAGTGATATGTGACTTGGAGGTGCGAGGAGTGTGAAACAACTGTGCGCTACCTTAGGACATACTGGGTATTACAGGAAGTTTATCAAGGGCTATGCCCAGATCACCGTGCCTATGGAGAAATTATAGAAAAAGGATGTCACATTCTTTGGAACGAGGACTGTCAGAAGAGCTTGGATGTATTGAAAGGAAAAATGGTCACCACGCTGATTTTAGTCTTCCTGGATTAGAAGAAGGAGTTTCATGTACATGTAGACGCGTCATGTATAGCACTGGGAGCAGTACTGACACAGGCTAGCGGAGGAGAATTGGACCATCCTATAGCATTCACAAGCAGGAGGTTATCCAAGGCTGAGAAGAACTATTCCACCACTGAGAACAAAGGGTTAACCATGGTATACGCGCTCCAAAAGTTTAGACACTATTTGTTGGGTGTACATTTTAAGATGTACATGGATTATTTGTTTGAAATACCTGGTCAATAAGCTTGTGGGGGGGGGGGGAGAATCTATAAGTGGTTGTTATTGTTCAAGGAGTATGATTTTTAGGTTATTGTGAAGCTTGGCTGACTGAACGCGGGACCAGACCATCTGTCGTGCATTGAAACGGAGGAAGAGTCCACTAATTTGGAGGAGGGATTGCTTGATGCATATCTAATTGTAGTGCGCATCGCGGATGGTCACTTTGAAGACATTATACACTTCCTAACAACAGGAACCACCTTGGAAGGCTACAGCATCCAACAGAAAAAGGAGTTAGTGGTACGTGCGACAGACTTTTCTGTCATTGCCGGACATCTGTACAAAATGGGGTCTAATGAAGTATTATGACGATATATACTGGATTTTGAAAGGAGAAGTATCCTCGCAGATGCTCATGGGGGCACCGTGGGAGGACATGCAGGAAGAGCGGCCGCACAAAAAATTCTATGCGTAGGGTTGTGGTGGCCAACCCTCCATCAGGATTCAAAAGCTTACTGCAAGGTGTGTGATGTGTGTCAAAGGACTGGCAGGCCATAGTGGAGGGATGAGCTGCCTCTGAACCCATAGATGATGTTACAAAATTTTGAGAAATGGGCGATAAACTTGGTGGGACCCATTCAGCCCCAGGGAAAGAAGACAGGAGCGCGACACATTATCACCACGACTGAGTATTTGACTTGATGGGTGGAGGCACAGTCTGTGAAGGATTGCACAGGTGCGACTACTGCGAAGTTCCTCTTTGAGTATGTACTGATGCGATTTGGGTGTCCAAAGATTTTGATGAGTGATCGTGGTACACTCTTTCTTAATGAAACGATCAGCGCGCTGACGGAGGAACTTCAGGTATATCACTAGAAAAAACATGCCTTATCACCCCCAGGATAATGGGACAGTGGAAGCATTCAATAAGGTGCTGGAGAATGTGCTGGCCAAGGTTTGAAATGCTCAGCGAAGTGATTGGGACCTACGCATACCTGCACTCCTATGGGCCTATCGAACGACATGTAAGAAGTTAACTGGGTAGACACCCTTTAGGCTCATCTATGGTGTTGAAGCAGTGATGCCCATGGAATACATTGAGCCTAGTCTGCGCATAGCGGAACTCATGTGTATGAAGGATCGCAGAGCCCTGGAAGAGAGGCTCGCACAACTTGCTAATCTTGTGGAAGAAAGATTTCTAGCTGGATTTCACCAACAGGTACAAAAGCAGTGTGAAAAAGCATGGCATGATCGACACATTAAGCTGTGGGCCTTTAAGGTAAATGACATGGTTTTGTTATATGACAAGAAGTTTGATAAATTTCCAGGGAAAATCAGAATGCACTAGTTAGGGCCCTATGTCATTAAGGAGATTACCGACGGTGGAGAAATTCAGTTGGTTAAATTGAATGGAGAACCCTTCCCAGGAAAGGTGAATGGCAGCTAATTGAAGCCATACACTAGTAATCCAGCCAGGTGACTATATGAGGGTAGCATAGCCTTAGTGTTCTAGGCAGCTGAAAGGAGGCGTGGGACTATAAACTACACTGCCTGGGTTGGGGAACTACGCAATTGGAGGATTGTGCGGGACGAGGAAATGTCACAAGGTTCATGACAACGCGAAGAGAGCTGTGCTACCCAGGGAGAAATCACGCAGGTTAGCCAGAAAGTGACTATTAAAGTCACTATTCATGAATTGAAAGTAAGAATGAGGCCTAATGGAGCGGATGACCGGCATTTAAGACAAAATTTATGGGTAAGATCCTTGGAAATCTGCCGCCAATCCGTCATTAATGAACCGAATGTGGGGGGAATGGTCAGATTTGAACTTGAAAGTGCCTATAAATTACAGGTGGATGCCCAACGAAAAACACTTGGCATTTTGAGAATTGAGTTGTTAAGCTCTCAAGTGCACATGAACCGTGAAAACTTTGAAGCTTTGCTAGCAAGTTCAGTATTTGAGACGTTGCCAAAGGAGACACAGGAGTTGTTGCATAGAATCATGTCGATGCCAGCAGAAGCTATGAGCGTTGGAGCAATGACAACCGAGGGGGATGTGCTAGAGGTTGTAAGGGAGGCAGAGGGAGATGCTCTAGAGGTTGCAGAAGTATTAGCTAAAGTCCCCAAATGACCACGGATGCCTAGACCAAAGTCGACCTCAACCAAGGAGAGTGCGAAGGAAAAAAAGGCCAAGCGGGCTGCAATACCGGTGCACGTGTCGCTGAGAAGAAACCCACAGAAGGACAAGCCCACCGCACAGGAAAAGGGAAAAACCATTAACCTGGAGCTAAAGGAGGAAGAAATTGAGGACATACCGATGGATGATGAGGACTTGGGGGTGGAGGTGGAGGAAGTCGAAGTCGAGGGTTCTGACCCTATCACGAAATTGCCCAAATATGTCGCTCTGCGCAAGGGCAAGACCAAAGTGCCGAAGGACATTGACGAGAGCAAGGTCGCCTTGCACATCCCTCTGCTACTGGACAAGATTGTCTTTGAAGGCCCACGCCTGGGGTAGGTTCCTCTGTTAAAACTGGAAGATTGGGACTTAGATGACCATGAAAAGTTCCCGCACTTGGCGACAGAGTAGCTAATGTGCCGCATTGTTGACACGGCCATCAGGATGACTGCATTAGAACCGCGGAAGTGGCTCAGGGGAGTAGACAAGGCAGGTCTGCTCAACCTGCTATGGGTGTCGCACTACAATCGCACCCCCATTACAGTATTGGTCATTGAGCAACTGCTATGCTTGGTGTGCGATGGGTGTCTCTGGTTGGAGGAGCCAATACCCATCACCAACAGATTGATCCATAGGATCACGCGGCTGCCCTACATAGGGGAAAATCCAGCCATGATGTTTGGTGGAAAAGGTGGCAAGCAGGCCCTCGCGAAGGCCATGAAAGAGAAATTCAAACTCGTAAAGAAGCCGTGAGGCTATGCCATCTCGAGTATCTGTGACCCTACGGTCAAGGTGGCCACGCAGATTTTGGCAGGAAAGGTTATGAGGAAGTTACACGCAGATGAAGTGCCGACACCAGTCATTGATGTTGCAGCCCAATGCACCGAAGGAGTCCAGTTTAATTGGACGTGTTATCTCTGCGGTGAGTTTCTTGTGAACTGCCACGAGGTATAGGAGCTCAGCAAGACCTTTCGCTATGCGTGGCTCTTGTTGTCTATTGTGCTGGTAGATTGGGAGCTGCCAGAAGACAGTCAATTCCCCTAGGTCGCGCCAAACCTATCAGAGGCAGCAAAGTACGTTTCCCTGTGGGCGACCAAGGATGCTCAACGCATCAAGGATAGTAAGATCTTTTGGAAATAAACATCTACATGGTTATCAATCATAAACCGCGGTTGTCACCTACTGTGTTTACCGAACTGCAGTATGTAGAGTTCAAGGCAGACTTTCACTGCGTATCAATCAGGGCACAAAAGGACCCTAAATAGACATGGTATGACTTACCTTACTTGGCAACGAATGACTCGATTGATGCAGTACTTGATCGCTGGCCAACAGAGTGGCGCACTACCTCAGACTTGGCGGTCGGGTCGAGCAAGTCCGTCGCACAGCGCAAAAAGGAGGCGGCCAAGCTCAAGATGGCGTAGCTAGTCGAGAAATGGAATAAGGAGGCCATTGACAAGGCCCAGGCAAGTGCGATGCCGCCCAGCAGATGAAAAAGTAGACAAGTGAAATAGAGCGTGGCTCTGATAAAGTCGCGAGGTCGCCTTCGCCCGAAACAGAGGAGGAAACAGACGAGCAAACAGAGTAGCATGGAGCGGACCTGTAGATGACGTTGGATCGCATCAAGCACCCAAGGGAACAAGAAAAAATGGGGTCCAGGAAGAAAACCAAGGTTAGTAAGGTGTCATTGGACCCAATCACCCTCACAGAAGGAGATTTGCATGAAATTGGAGACACAGTGTGGGAGGTCATTGCTGAGGCACTACAATAGTTTGAGCAGCAGCAGTAGCTGCTATCGGGGGCCATCCAAACGGGTCTGTAGTAGCTGCAGACCCGCGCATCACAGGTTGGCACAGTGTCCACCAGCCTCGTTATTTGTACTTCAGAAGCTAGTGAGATGTTGCGTGCAACGATCTCCCAAGCAATAGTGCTGCCAGATGGAGAATTGACCACATAAAATGAAGCTGACAGGCCCACTGTCAATTCCCTCAAGGGAGTGGGGTTGAACTTGGTAGCACTCCCTGGCGAGGCACTCCACCTATTGCAAGATGGAGTGATCGTGGAGCTAAGGGCCCATGAACATCGTGTTGCTGTGCAGGTAATTAGTGAACAACAAATCAATAATGTGCATCTGGCCCTACAACGAGACTCTGCCATCGCCGTTGTGACCGACATAATCGACTGAAACCAACGGATAGTTCAGGTCGTAGAGGAGGCATGCTGAATGGTCCCTGAGTTGGCCATTCCCGAGGGAGAACCGATCGAGGTGTGTGTTCGCAAGCTTGCTACAGGGGTGTGCGATGCTCACACAGAGTTGGCTAGGGTTTAGCTGGAGCTGAACCTACATAATGCAGATTTACATTTGAAGGCCCAACCTTCAACTCCACCAAAAGTAAAGGAGTAGCGTGCAACTGCTGTCACAGAGGCGATATCAGTGGTAGATAGTGCAATAACAGATTGCAAACAACATTTTGAGCAGTTGTTTGAGGTCCTAACGAGCCTGCAAGAGGACCCTAATGTACAACATCTAGAGACAGAGGCGTGAGAACTGCAGTAGCGCAATGAGGAAGTAAAATGTATAGCACGCATGGTCGCTCTCATGCAGAGACAGGTGAAGCTGTAGGAGGCCAAAGCACTGAAAGAACAGGTACATGCAACATGACACAAAGAGGCGGTGCTGAAGGCGTGCTTGAAGCCCTAGTTGAATGAGGCTTATTTGGTCATGACCTCTATTGAAGGTGTTATCACTTCAAAAAAAAATTCAAATTCTGAGCATCAATTTTTTAAATTTGTCAAAGGTTGGTGTCGGTCTTGGTCTGGTCTTATTATGTTGTTTAAGAGTCTAAGATTTGAATAGGAGTCTTGCTAAGAATCTGGTTGGTCTGTCAAAAGAGGTCAATTCCCTGCCTTAGTCTATCATTGGTCTCATAGCTCACATGAACATCATATGCCGAAACCTGTTTCAAGGTTCTGATGCGCTACCTTGGAAGGCTGCAGACCAGGAAGACCTCAAGTAACTATTTCACACCTACTTTAGGCTGAGGCTTAGCCTAAAGTAGGTGTGAAATAGTTACTTGAGGTCTTCCTGGTCTGCAGCCTTCCAGGGTAAAATTTTGAGATAACAGAAGGCAAGCTTGCTCATCTACAAGCAACTCAACAGAAGCTTTAGGTTGACAATTCAGGACCAGCAACCTAGTAGTTGGTTGAAGAAGCGAAGCAAGCGGCCGCACAGTGCACTGCCGAGGTTGCTGTCATACAGGTCGAGTTGGGAGATCTTTGCGCCAAGATCTCCACACCTGTAGAGTGACTCGAGGGTGAGTCACCATGTTTGTGTTGGGGTCCTATTGGGAACAGGTTCCCCCAAGAACAATTTTGGGGCTAAAAGCCCATGTTTTGGGACAATTTTGTAATGAAGTTGTAAAGTCTCCGCATTTTGTGGTCACGGAGCATGAAGGCGTCAAGAGTCACAAAGGTTTGTTTGCCCTTATTTTGTAAAATGTAAAGTCGACTGTAAAGATCCACCCATGGTCCACGAGCCATGGGATTGTATAAAAAGGAGCTATGTAAGTAAATTCTAAGTAGTTTTTTGAGTCTCGAAGGAATAGTGAAGAATGAAGTGAAGATTCTTGGTAGAGGAGTCTAAGTGTTCTAGGGTCTTAGCATAGGTAGAGGCTCTGTAGCTGCGTGTGCAGGGGCCTAGGGTGGAAGTCCGCAATTGAGTGCGCGGACCCCTACAGCTGTGTGCGTAGGGCAGATAGAGTCTATATTGATATGGAGATATCAATAAAGAGAAGTATTCTATAAATTTTGTGTATTTATTTCTTGTTAATGCATCTAGTTATATTGTGTTTCAGGTTTAATTTACAATGTTTATGTGATGTGTGAACCTATGTGATTATATTGTTTAATTGAACACAAGTAAGAATATCAGTTTACGTGGCGCTAACAGTGGTTGATTAATAAGATAAGTAAAACACTTAGGATAACTTGGGAACCTATACAATACGTTGTCATAGCAGCGCGAAAGTACCTAGATCGCGGGTTAAGGCTGCACGAAGGTTGATCGTACACCTTCACCGAGGTACTGAAGGTCGGAATAAAGGATAGACTGACAGAGCCCTAAAGCTTAGTGACATGCGCAAAAGTAGGAACATAGGATATAAACCGACATCTTGACCATCTTAGGGTACAAAAACTTGGTTCCAACATGATCCAGATTTAAACAGTAACGCAAAAAATTACAAATATAACCATACATATAGGGATGCAACAGAGATAATACTTCATTTCATTATTGTAAAATACTGAAATATGCTTACAAACAGAAATGGAAATAAACTAGATAGGGCGATGGTAGCTTATCTCTGAGAAGAGATGTGGCGGATACATGCCTTTGAACTCTGTTACAATGAGGCTTGAAGGCCTATTTAATGTTGAGAAACAATGGAGAACCCTAAACATCCAAAAACCTAACCCTAGAAGATGAAACACCAAACTATGGGCCTCATTTGGGTAAATTGGTAAATCAACTTCCTGGGGTCGTAACTTTGGCATACGATCTCTGTTTGACGCACACAATATCTCATTAGAAAGATTTATCTGATAACTACAACTTTGGGAAGAGAAGCATTGATCTATGGACCCATGTTACTCCCAGTTTTCCCAAAAAACATCGTTTAGGGCCTCAAAATGGCTCCGAAAGTTCAACACCCGAAAAATTGCTAGAAATAGTAATTGTGCTACAATTAAGGAAACTGAAAAGCTGAAAGAAACAATGATGGGGGTCCAAGTGGACTTGGCAGGTGGCCACCAATATCCACGTTAATCATTCCTCCCCCCTTAGGAAGCAATGGTCCCCATTACATTGAGTTCCTCCATGAGATGAGGAAACTTCTGCTGAACTTAGTCCTTGGTGAGCCACTTGCCCTAATGAAGGTGTTGGCCTACTTTGACAATTCGATACAGTTGGATTTTCTACTGGCGAGTGTGCTTGATCTGTGTCCATGATCTGATCAGTTGCAGCTTGTTCCATGCAATCTGGATTTAACTATGTGGGTGTGAGCTGTTCTGCAATGTTGGATGTGTCTAGTAATGGTGGAAAGTATGGCCGAAGGCGATCCACATTAAACACTGGGTGCAGGCCAAGGAATGGGGGAATGCTGAGCTCAAATGCATGTCTCCCACAACCTTGGTAATGGTGTAAGGACCATATCGGAGTGGTCTGAGTTTCCAATAGGATTTGGTAAGGCATTCCTTTTGCAAATGCAACCAGACTTTGTCGCCCACTTGAAACTTGTGTGGCACCCGATGTTGATCATGTCGCTGCTTATACTTGGCATTTGATTTCTCCAGAATGTCATGGACTTGCTAGTGAATATGTTGGATGTGCTTAATGAAGTTGTTTGCCTTATCTATTTCAAACTGGACATGAGCCGAATCTGTGTGAGTAGCTACAACTGGCATGGCCACATCAATGGGACATAGTAGCTGGAATTCCAATCCCACCTGAAAAAGGGTTGTGGCCAGTTGAGCTATGGAGAGCCTAGTTGTAGCTGTGCTGAACATAGGGGAGGCTCTCGTCCCATGTGCGTGGATGCTTTGAGTTGTACATGCGCAAAATGTGTACGATCATCCTGTTCACAACCTCTATCTGACCATCAGTTTGAGGATGGAACGCTATGGACTTAGTGAGTTTGGTGTCGAGCATCGACTAGAGACTGGACCAAAATGTACTGAGGAACTGATTATCCCGATCTGAGATGATAGACTATGGGATCCCAAAGTGCACCCACACTCGTTCAAAGAAGAGTTTAGTAGTGGCTTCTGCTGTGATACTCTTCTTGCAAGCTGCCATAATGGCCATCTTTGAGAACCTGTCAATGACCACAAAAACACAGTCATTTCCATGCTTAGTAGAAGGAAGGCCTGACATGTAATCCATGGAGAGGGATTCCCAAGGTTGACTAGGGGTAGGTAGCGGGGTATAGAGGCCTTGATTCTTGATGGTCTGTTTGGCAATGGTACAGGAAGTGCATGATTTGATGTACTCCTGATATCTTGTCAAAGATTCGGCCAATAGAAATATTTCTGTAGTACTACCACCATTTTCTCGACCCCGAAATTCCCAATAGCTCAACTATAGTGTGCTTCCCAAATCATCTTGGCACGCTCTATTGAAGGAACACAAAGGTGACCGAGGTGGCATAACAGGTCATCCTAGAGGTGAAAATCTGGAACATGCTGACACTCCAAGAGTGTCTGGTATGTGTGGCTGAATTCTGGGTCGCTTTGGTAGAGAAGTGGCCAATCGGAAGTCTCGTGCCCACAAGAGTTGAGCACGGTGGTTAACGGCATGATCGATGGTCGACTGAGGCAATCTAAAACATTATTGGTGCTGCCCTTCTTATACTTGATATTCAAATGGAATTGTTATAGGTATGTGGACCACTTATGATGACGATCATTCTGCAATTTCCCTTAGGTCTATATGAACTGCAGGGGTCAGTGGTCTGTGTGGATGACCGTTTCCTTCCCCAAAATGTAATGCTTCCATTGTCAGCAGGCCTGCACAATGGAATACATCTCTTTGTCATGAGTGGGATACTTTCTGACTGTGTCTGAAAGTGCCTTACTATGATATGCCATTGGATGCTCGTGTTGAGTAAAGACTACCCCAATAACATAGTCAGAGGCATCTGTATTGACCTCAAATGGTTGTTGCAAGTCTGGTAATGCGAGCATTGGTACTGAGCAGAAGCCATCCAAGTATACCACTACAAAAGAGTTGGTGAATGGCCACAAGATGTCATCCATTAGCCTCATGAAGGTTGCAGGAGCATTCGTTAATCCGAAAGGCATAACCAACCATTCGAAAAGGCCCTCCTTAGCTTTGAAGGTAGTCTTCCACACATCGGAGGGTTTGATTGGTACCTGGTGATATTCTTACTTCAAATCGATCTTGCTGAAATATTTTCCCCCCTTCAGTTGGTCCAGGAGGTCATCAATCTGTGGGATCGAGTACCTATTAAGGACAGTGATCTTGTTTAGTGCTCGATAGTCAATACAGAGTCTCCAAGTCCCATCCTTCTTCTGTACCAACACGATCAGGCTCCCATAGGGCGATGAACTCGGATGTATGTGACCTTTCTGCAACAACTCCTGAATCTGCCTCTTGATTTCATCGTTCTCCATCACAGAGCGCCAATAGATTAGTCCATTGGGCAGCAACGCACTTGGGGTCAGATCGATGGAGTGCTTGACCTGACAATGCAAAGGAACCCCTGCGAGGGAGGTGAATATTTCCTCATACTCCTCCACAACCTTGCCCATTTTTAGTTTTCATGTGGAGGGGCCCTATCTGGATGTCATGGCCACCGTCTTCTTCTTCCTTGAGGGCATATCATCAGGAAAACAAATTTTCTGGTTTTGGAAATGAGCTTACTACATTGTTTTGCAGTAACCAAAGAGATGGCGGTAGGTGGTTCTAC
>APFE030081856.1:89762-104223 GCA_000404065.3 Pinus taeda | reverse complement strand
AGCGTTGAGGGCAACACTTTTTGAAGGAGAGGGGCATGTTAGGCCCCTATACTACTAGTGTAACCCCTATTATTATTAGTACAACCCCCTTATTATATTGATGTACCCATGTAGTGCCCATATTGTTACTATTGTGCCCCATAGAAGCCCACTATTGTTATTATTGTGCCCTTACATTATTATTGTTATGTAGGCTCTGATTATATAATGACTCCTTAGACTCATATATATAGAAAGGAGGTCTTTTCATTTGTATCATCCAAGAATTTTTCTTTTATGTAATGTAAAGGAGGTTACCCCCTCGAAGAGGCTGAATTCTAAGGCATTGATCTCTCTTTTCTATCTTTTCTTGAGTTGGTTTCATAACATCGCGCCACTTTGGGGCCAGTGTTGAGGCACTTGCAGGAGTCCAAAATGTGCCCAAGTGTTCTTGTTGGAATGAATATCCTATCTACTTTCCAAACCAAGAAGAATATTTGAATTTGTAGGTCATTTTCCCCTCCAAATATTCATTCTCCCAAGACTGCTTCCTGTGTGTCAAAATAGGGGCAGAGAGGTTATTTTTTGGGTGTTTTTGACCTCCTCGAGACTCAAATTATGCCCAAATTTCTTTCCTGAGTGCCAGTAGTCATGATTTTGCATGATGAATCCAAAAATGCAAGCCATTTGCCGTTTGGAGCTCCCAATCTGGCGCGGCGAGGCGCAAAGGGAGAAAAAACCTGTGTGTGACCAAAAAATTACCATGTGACCAAAATTGTCCCAAATTTCTTGAAATTTGGGCTAGAGGTTCTCTAAGAGGCACTATGCTGTGACACAGAAGATTTAGTAAAGATTCAAAGTTGATCTTGCTCTTTTGCCACTTTTGCCTCTTTTGTTGCTTTGCTCAATTTTGCCTTCAAGCTCCTTATCTGGGCCTTTGCACTCATGTTCCGTGCCCTGTAATGATAAACCATCCTCCTCAGTATGCTTTTCTCTCTATCGGCCTTCTCCAGTAGTCTCTCCAGGTGGATGTTGATCCACTCTAGCCAGGACTCATGGTCATTGTTGATCTCTTGCTCCAAGGTAGTGAGCTCGATACTCCTTTGCTGGGCAGCTTGTCGATTCTCACAGATGCTTTCCAGATCCATGATCTCATGCTGGTCCTCAAACTGCTTGTTCCTCTGCTCCAAATACTTGATGATCCATTTGGCCCTCTCCACATTGAGTGACAAGTCTTGGATCTCCGTGTTCTGCTCCTGAATAGTAATCCTAAGTCGGGCATTCTCCGCCTCTGCCTCATCATCCTGAATGAGGATGAAGTTGGCCTCCTGTTCACCTGATGGCCCCTCATCATGCACGAGCCTCTTTCCCTTGTCCTGTATCTATGTAGTCAATGCCGGAAGAAAGGCCCCTTCCAACCCGGGTGGAGATAACACTTGCTTTGTTGCTGCAAACAAGTGCCTACTGCCTCTCTGATATGTCACGAATACTGGGATAGTCGTGATCTCATGGTGCTCATATTGATGATAAGGACCACCTATCTCATGCTCTGGCTCTGATAGTACCTGTGATGTGCTGAAGAGGTCACGGGAGATGAAGTCCTCCCAAGCAATGCCCTGTAATCCCCACTGATGATCCACCAAAATCCGGATAAGAGCAAAGGGATAAACATTGTTAAGCTGCTGCTGAGGGGTCTTATGTAGCATGAAGGTGCTCATCCTCTCTATGTTCCTACATATGAAAAACAGGAGGTTCATCATCCTCACCCCGGTGAATTGCATAAGCAACCTGATGTGGTAGGCATATAGGTGAGAGAACCTCCCCTCACAGTTGAAGTACTTCATCATCAATTTCATGAGTAGAGCATACTCATCTTTCAAGTATCTGAATGGAAAGACTCTTGTGAGCTGACTCAAGAATCTGGCCTTAATGTAAGGCTCATAGTGTTGCCTATCCACCTTCTTCTTCTTATGCCACTGTTCACCAACATTTGGTATGCCTGTTGCCACTGAGATAGTTTTGGGTGTCAATGTGAAGGTGACCCCGGCCAAGATAGACTGACCTCCATGTAGATGAAGCACAAATAGACGGGCCAACTCATGATGAACTCTAACATTAGTCACCCTTTGACAAAATTCAAAACATGCTAGGTGCTGGAAACATGACATGCCAAGAGGGCATGCTTGTAATTCAATGAGGGTAGTGGGCTCATCCCTAACATGTTTTCCACTCTTGTGATGTCTCCTAGGAGCCTGCTCTTCCGAGGATGAGTCACTTTGTGTCTCCATCTCATACCCTGATGAATGATGTGATGCCATGACTGCTGTGTGCACTGTACTTAGGCTTCCCTTTGATGATGGTGTGAAGCTGTGTGCTCTTGTGATATCTGTCACCAAGGGGAACAATGAAATAGGGAGTATTAGGATGGGAGTAATGTGATGGGAATAGGGGTTATGGGGAGAAGTTTGTTTAGGGATATGGAGAGGGTTTGGGTATTTTGATAGGGTAGGGTTTGGGGTTTTGACAAGGTAGTGTTTGGGTGTTATGTTGACAAAAGAGTGGAGGGATAGGGGATAGGGTTTGGTAGTATTTTAGGGTAGGGATAATAGGAAAAATGAGAAAGGGAGGATAGGGAAAAATGATAGGTGAGGGAAAAATGAGGGCTGAAATGGAACCTTGGCACTAACACCACACTTTCGCAACCCTAGCCACCATGGTTTTTTGTGTTTTCTTGTGGTTGGTTTTATGAATTTGGTTGTATTCGAACATCACCATAACCCACCATATCATTTATAAAATTTGATGAACAAGTCATGTCATAGAGGCTACCTTTCAATTTGATGGGCTTCACAAAAAAATTGAGGTGATTTGGCACTGTTTTGGCCCTTTTTGAGTGTGCGCCACACACAAAACCTAGTGTGCCACGCCCTGGGTGTGCGTCGCGCTCGTTATAATTTTACATTGCGGGGTGGCTCTATGTGCACCGCGCCCTATGTATATTCGTCGCGCTCCTTGAAACTGCCTCGAGCTCACTCAAACACGCACGATGCACACTCAAACCCTTGCAATGTCTCACAATGAACTTGATTTGCACAATGCCTCTTATTTTGGTGGAAACTTGTAAATAAATGCTTGGAAGTGATGGGTTAAATTTTTGCTTCCTCAAAAACCCATTTTTCTAATGTTATGTTTTGACACTTTTTCATTGACTTTAAAGCACACTGATTTTCACTTTCCCTTAGAAATTTTAGCTCAAATGATGAAATTTTTGGCACTCTTTGTATGGATTGCACGATAGGACATTTGGCCATGGAAACCATGATTGCATCCGAAGAAATCAACTGACGACTCTTTTGAAAATTTTATCACAAATGACACTGTTTGACTTTTCTTCAAAACAGAGTTTTGAAGATCAGTCGAAGTCTATCCACATGACGATGAAGCTATCTGAATCATAGCTGTGTAAGGGCCTCACTCTAGCCTACATGGCTTTGTTTGAAGACCAAATTGATAAATCCCTAGACCTAACTATCGAAAAATGACTTTTGTCCTTTAAAGGACCAGACCTTGACTATCATGGACTTTGGTGATCATTGACAAAAGACCTGAGTCAGCAGGAGCCAGACATGAGGGGGAATGACTAGCATGACCTTCTCTGTCAGATTATGGCATGCCCCTAGCGGAATGCAGCTGGGTGAATGGAGTGGGACACCTAAAACTGAAATGCATAAAGATTTTTGATCTCTGACAGAGGACTGACCAGACCGACTCTATCATTGGCTCCAATGGGGGATGGTAGCTCCTTGGAGGTGCCAAGAACAATAGATCTCTGGAAGAGCTAGACAGTGCCTTTGTCCATTGGGCTATGGAGTCAAATAGCATAGGACTCTGACTCATTTATGAAACTAAAATGACCAAAAACTAACTCAAATTTGACATCGAAATGACTAGAAGACTAACTTGACAAACTCTAACAAAACTGAAATAAAATGGTATTTACAATGATAGTGGAAGCATCGTTAATAACTCAGAAATGGTATCGCTTGAGCAGCCAACCATTAATCTACCCTCCTGGACAATCTTCCCCATTCATTTCCTTCAGAAGAAAGGCATTCTGACCCTGATATGTTACAATCTTGAAAGAACTTTTCCAAAGATTCTCAAACTTACCGTGCTTGCCTTTCTCCTC
Source organism: Pinus taeda (assembly GCA_000404065.3). NCBI lineage: Eukaryota > Viridiplantae > Streptophyta > Pinopsida > Pinales > Pinaceae > Pinus > Pinus taeda. Next base: position 100,055 of record APFE030081856.1, on the reverse strand, counting down.
CTTCCTTGCATGCCACTTCAGTACCACATCATCCACCTGAAATTTTTTCACCTTTGCCTTTCTGTCATAAATTTTCTTGATTTTCTCCTGCAATTTGGATGTTTTCTTGAAAACTTCTTCTCTGGTCTGCTGCAAGTGGACCATTTTATTCAACCTTCTCTGCATGGGATCTTCGTCACTGCTGACCTCCTGAAGAAGTTTGGCCACCGAGGCAATGAGAGAGGTAGGAAATATTGTATCAACTCCATAAATAAGCTCGAAAGATGATGTACATATGGATTTATTTTGACTGACCCGATCTGCCCACAGTGCATTGACCAACCTCTTATGCTAGCTCTTCTTATTTATTTCCAGCAGTTTGTTAATGATGTTGACCAATGGTTTGTTCGAAGATTCTACCAATCCATTGCCTTGTGGATGATAGGCAGTTGAGTGACCCAAAATGATGTGATATTTATGACAAAACTCTACCATCCTTTTTGATTTGAAAGCTGTTGCGTTATCAGTGATTAGCTTATTCGGGCAACCAAAGCAAGACAAGATGTTATTTTCAAGGAATGAAATGATTACCACATCTGTAGCTTGTCTGGTGGGAATTGCCTCAATCCATTTTGTGAAGTAATCTGTGGCTGTGAGGATCCATCTATGCTGTCCGGAAGAAGCGGGATGAATTTCGCCAATGAAATCCAATCGCCATTGCTGAAAAGGGGCACTCACCTCTATGGGCTTGAGTGGTAGAGGCTGTAAATTCCGCTTCCCTTCAAAAATCTGACACTTATGACAGCGCTTGACCATCTTATATACATCAACAAACAATGTGGGCCAATAGTACCTTGCTCTCAAAATTTTGTTTGCTGTTGACTTCCAAAAAAGGTGACCACCACAGTCTCCTTGGTGGCAGTCCTCCATGACTTTCTTCGCTTCGTTTTCCACCAAACAATTTAACAAGACGCCACCGAGATCTTTCCAATACAGTGCAGAATTAAGAATGCAAAACTTGGCAGCTTTCAACTTGAGTGTTCTCGCTTTGTTTCTAGTCATGCCTGGTAGTGGTGACCAATTTTTGAGCACATATATGATATCTGAATACCATGGAGAAAGAGAAAACATTTCTGATACCTGAGTTGACGATTCTTCCTCATTCTCACCGGACATAGCAGCGATCAGATTTATGTCCAAGGTATGCAAGTTGATTCAGCCATTAGCTTCGCCAATCCTTGTCCTTTCACCAGCTTTGTGGGCTTTATTTCCACATCATATTCCAGCAAGGCTGCAATCCACTTGCCTCTTCTTCCTTCCAGATCGGTCTGCACTAGAACATCTTTTACAACAGTGTTAGGAACATAGACTAGAATGTGAGAATGTAGAATATACACCCGGAAATCTTTCAATGCCTTCACAAATGCAAGGGCTTGCTTCTCAATGATGTTGTAATTTAAAGCTGCGTCTCTTATAGCTCTGCTGAAAAATGCAATGGGTCTTTCATGATCATCTTTCTTCTGCAATAACACCGCTGCCATAGTATGCTCCGAAGCAAACGAAAAAAATATGAAATCCTGAGTGTAGTCCGGGCTGACTAGAACTAGAGCTGAGGAAAGAGCCAATTTGACCAAATTGAAAGATTTTACAGCCTCTTCGGTCCATTTCACTTGGCTATCCTTCTTAAGCATGTTTGTCATCTCTCTTAGATGCTCAGCAAGATTGGGTACAAAGCGGCGTAGGAAGTTCATCTTACCATTGAATGATTGTATCTCCTTTTTATTCCGGGGCAGATCTATTTGCTGAATTGCCTGCACACGTGCCGTGTCAATACGGATGCCATCTTTTGAGATAGTGTGCCCGAGTAGTTTGCCTTTTTCCATGGCGAACAAGCTCTTCTTTGGATTTAGCGACAAGCCATATTTTCTGCACTTTAGGTAGACGGTTTTAAGATGGTACATGTGCTCTTCATCAGATTTAGAAAACATCGTCAAATCATCCAAATACACATCCAAAAATACATCCTTCTCATTTGCAAAAGCCAAGTCCATTGCCTCTTGCCTCTTTGACATCATATATATTTCTTTTTGGAGCTGGTTTTCTACTTGGAGCAAGATTTCTTCTTGGAATAGGATTTCTTCTATTGTAGCCTTGATTTTTCTCCTTTCCTTTGCTGGAACTAGGAGCATCACAATTTCTTTTTGGCTTCTTCACATCTCTTTTCTTAAAGCGTTTTCATTCTTGTTTGAGGGTTCACCTTCATACCCGAGTCCTGATTATCAGATGGACATCTGTGATAGCTGAGCATGTCATCCAAGGCTTGAGAGCTCTTCAAGATTTTGTTCATCCCTTAAACCTTTTTTCTGAGGAGGAAAATCTCTTCTTCCAATATTTCACACTCATTATTCTTCTTTGCAAGTTGTTCCTCAATTTCTTCCTTGCTACGAGTAGCTTTAGCTACTATTATTTTAAGGGAGATGATATCTGACTTCATTTCTTCATTCTTTACTTGACTGCTTTCCATTCTCTTCTCAGCTTCTTGTGCCTGTTTCCTGGCTTCTTGTAATTGAGACTTAAGGGAAGAGACCTCTACCTTGTATTGACCAATCTCTTCTTCAAGTTTGTTCACGCTCTTGTGCTTTTGTTCAAGTTGACTTGACAAGGTATTTTCTCGCTTCTTTGCTTTATTCAATTGATTTGTTATGGATATGACTTCTTCATGATGCTTCCTTTTGCTTTGATGAAATTCCTTCTTAAGTTTGGCAAGCTCTTCATCCCTTTCTTGTACTTGAAGCTTGACGAGGTCAACTTTCTTCCTTGTTTGATCTTGGTTACCAACTGGAGCTATCTTCTTAAGTGCCTCATTTTCCTTTTTCAAATTGTTAATCTCTTCCGTGGCAGTGATTAGTTGAGTAAGGAGTTCTTCTACAAAGTCCTTTTTATTCTTTTCATCTTCTAGGTCTGCTTCAGCCTTGATGTGATCATTCTCATTTTCAGCTTCTATGATGGGTTTAGGATCTCCTTTTTGATTGATGGTCATGGTCAGTGCTCCTTTTGAGTGAAGGTCATGAAGTTTGTCCCATATATCCTTTGCTGATGAATGTTTTCCAAGATTCTTCTTTACATAATCAGGTAGCCCATCCAAGATTGTCTTTGCTGCTTTTGCATTGTATTCCTTGGATTCTCTATCCATCCTGCGATCATCAATCACTGATTCCCAAATTTCAATCCCTTGAGACTGTAAGAAAGTCCTCATTTTAACTTCCCATATATAAAAGTTCCCATTGAACCTTGGAGCCTCAAATAGAATGCTTTCAAATTGATTGTCTTCTATTTTAGTAGTAGAGGGAGACACATCCTTAGGAGGATTGGAGACTTTCTTCCTTGACCTTGCCATTCTTAACTATGCTTCAAAATACTTGACTGTGTTTTTAAAACAACTGACTGTCTTCAGCAGTAACACAAAAAACTAGCTGAGAAATACCTTGGATTTTGTACTGAGTCTTCACTCTGCTAGAGAAGCTGCTACAACAAAAATCCTTCCTTTAGCTTCTTTGACACCTTCAAAGAGCCTGGACAAGCTCTGATACCACTATTGGGAATTTTATGATGAATTCCAAAACAAAATTAACTGAACAGAACAGAGACTGATGCTCTGTTTTAACACACAGGATCTTAGCACAGGGAAGCTAAAAACTGTCTTGCTGAGGATAGAGTTTCAGCAATACAAATTTTTTTTTCTATTCATTAACAGGAAACCAACTGTTACATAAATCATCTTCCTCACACAGAGGGATTTCACAACTGCTGTTACAAAAAACATCTTCCTCTTAATAGAGGGATTTCAACCAAGGAACGCTTTAAATGCAGTTCCAAGAAAACCTTCACTGTCTCTCATAAAAAGAAATTACTCTGTCTCAGCTGTATATTTTTACACTGCTGTGTGTAAAAACAAAACACTCTGTTTCTGCTGAAAAACAACACACTGCTGTGTACATTTGCACTGCTGCATTTTCACATTACATTTCAACAAAACAACATCAACATACCATGCGCGCTGCTGCGTATATATTGTCTCAACAAAACAAATTACATTACGCTGTTGCATATACCCCAAAGAAAACATTCACACTGCTGTGTGAAAATTCTTCACTTGCGCACTGATGCGTGCTCCCCTTTTCGTTTCAACAAACAACAACTCTCGCACTGCTGTGCCTCACTTGCATTTCATATGCAAACAACAAAACTAAAACATTCACGCTGTTGCGTGTTTTATTTCAATCTCTCAAACAAAGGCATTACCCTTGCGTTGTTGCGCATACCCTGTTTGTTTTCTCAACAAAAATATTTACAATACACACTACTGCGTATATTGCATTTCACATATGCAACTAACACAACATAACAAGACAATGCAGTTTTTCTTGCCATACTCCCGTGTAATAGAAAAACTAATAAAATTAAAATCTTTACCAACAATTACGACTGCAGTAAATTTCATTAAAGTGCTTTACTGACAAAACGACGGTCAAACAAAAATAAACTTTCACTTCACGCAAGTCATGGTGCAAACTTGTATGCAGCCCTGGCTTCAATCGACGGTGGACAACGCTGAATTCAATCGGACGGTTGCAATCAATATCGCGCGGACTTTTCTGACTGATCTTTATGCTTCGATGAAAAACTGTTTTGGAACAGTGGCTCCGAGCACGTGTCAGCAGCTGATTGTATCGCTGCCATTTGAGGAAAAACCACCATTGCAAGAAAGGCGGTGCGATGGACTCCATGGCGGTTTTCTGAAAACTACACTGCGGTTGCTGTCGCTCCACGATAGTTGAAATTACAATTTCAACAATGGGAAGAGTCTCTCATCTTTGTGACTTCAAGAGGGTTGAAGCTGAAACACACTTTGTCTTAGAATGCCCAACTTATACTCATATTAGATATAAAGTTTAAAATATTTTTAACACTACCAACTTTTTTTTTGACCTTTTAACTTAACATGAAAATCTTAAAACCCTTTAAATATTTTAAAATAATTTATCTTATCTTATGCAAAAACTATAAACTATATTAAATTATAGTGAACATTCTTCTTCTCCATCATCATTTTTTTAAATATTTAAAAAAAAATAACTTACATTTCAAAAAATAAATATTTTTATTAAAGTATAAAATTACTGAAGGTTGCAGAAATTTTACTCTACCCACATTTAAGACGTTCCTTTATGGATTTCATTTGTGGGCACCCCGTGGATAAATATTGTGGCATTTACTGAATGGACGTTTAAAAAGTTCGTTCATCCTTTCCTTTTATGGGGGCACTATCGGTAAAAGCTCGTGGCATCTATTGGAACGGTAGACATTTAGTTTCCATGTTCATATTAGATCCCTATCTTCCTAATTGACAAGCATATGACTTGTCGATAAATAATGGGTATGGGTCCACTTATGGAGTGTTATTGAAGGGTGCTTGTGCGTAGTGGGCCTTTCGAACGTGTGTGACGATTGTTCCGGCCAGTTTGGTAACATCATGATAATGACAAACAAAACATTCCCACGGTGAAATAAAGAAACTACAGTTATGATCACAAGAAATGGAGACGGTAAGGCAAGAACAGGAAACGGGGCTGCAGATGAACTGGAGCAGACTGGAACACTCGCCAACTCTTCCTCTTGGAATGGCAGATGGCCTTGATTATAACCACCATCAATTAGGAAATGTAAAGGAAAATGAAGCGGCAGAGGAAGTCGTAGAACCAGAGGTAATGCGCCGTTTGTTAGGAGAAGGGTTTTATGAGGTTGAAGCCATTCGCAAGAAACGTATACGCAAGGTCATCACGCTGTTCTTTCTTTATCCACAGTTCTATTTAACCACTGTCATGTGCCAAGAGCTAACATTTGCCAATATGATAACTCGCAATGGCAAGTAATATTAGTTACTGATTGTTATGGCTCTGAATGTTGCAGGGAAAACTGGAGTATTACGTAAAGTGGTAAGTTGGCCAAAAAGGTCCTTTAATATTTTACTTTTCGTAAAAATTAATGCTTCCTAGTTACCGCGTATACCGAATAATGAGTTTAACGCTCCTTGTGCTCCCTTGGGGATAGGTCATCCGTCACTTATCGTGAGAAATCGAATCATAGAGAGGCAATAACAGTGCCCTAGCTCGCGTTTAGTGGCTTTTTTGTTTTATATTTTAAACAGAAACCAGTTAGTTTTCTGGAGGAGCGGGATGGGAACTGTGCCTTTGGACATTTTCAAATAGATACCACTAGTTGTGATATATTCACACCTCTGTAGCACTAGAACACAGCCTAACCAAGGAGTTCAATTTATTAGGTAGTTAATGGTGATTTACAGAACCGTTTCGTTTTTACAGGCGGCATTGGCCGGAGACTGATAACACCTGGGAGCCTTATCAAAACGTTAGAACATGCATAAATATTATTGAAGAATTTGAAAAGAGGTAACAAACGATCGATGTGTTTTGGATTGAATTAATCTTATTGAAGAATTTGAAAAGAGGTTACCAAGTAACGGTGCGTTTTGGATTGAATTTAAATTTACGATTGGGGTTGTGTTTATACTTGTCTAATTTCTTGATTTTAATAATGCCAGTACGAATGCAAATTGTGGACGTAGGGGCAGGCCGAAGAAGACAAAGCTTTCCATTGGTTTTGAACAACAAACAGATGAACATGCAGACCCTGTTAATAAGCAGCAATATACAAGTGGAAATGGGTGTCCAGGTAAGAAAGAAGCAGTTCCTTCCAGTGAACTGGTAGAAATTGAGACTCCCAAACAAGTTTTGATTATTGGCCAAGATGAAACCGCACTAATTAGCACAGTACATCATGAGAATATCCTAAAGCATACAACTAATGGCCAAGAAGAGTTTCGAGAAAACGAGAACTGTAACAGGGTTGAAGAGAAAATAGAACAAGTAGAAGAAGGTACACAAAAGGTGGCATGTTCAGCTTCATCTGGGTTCGCAAAGGAAAGTGCAGAAGAGGGTTTCCACCTCATGCTGGACAAACAGAGTAAGGGTGCAGTAGAAGAAGAAAAGCAAAACATGCCTCCCGCTTGTAACAAGCTGAAAGAAAATCAACAAGTCAAGGAACATTTATTTCAACAACAAGCTGACCATGGTGATGTCCAAGCTGAACGAAACAATACAAGTCAAAAAAGGCAAGAGTATTTAGTGCCGTTGCCTTTAATAGCTCCTCGATTGCAGGCTCCAGATTCTGCCATTACGCAAATACTCGAAGCAATTAGTTATTACAGTAACCGCACAACACAAGAAAAGGCAGACGTCTCCGTTCTTTTCAAGGCTAAAAGGTATGCTCTATAGAAACTTTCAGACTCTTGAATGAAATCCCGATATGATTTTTACTATTCTTCCTTTTTTACGGCTCGAAATCCCTATATCAGTTTCACGGATTCTTTCTCCAACGGCTCATAATCATTTGTTCTCTCTATCATTTCCTGATTTCCCTGTTGACCTAGAATAACTTAGATAATTTGATAGACAACCATAATTAGCTTTCTGTAGGTATATATGTATATTTGCATTCGAACCATTCTACTTATATCTTTATTTATATAAAAGTACTATCAACTCTTTGTTATTGATATGTTACATTACTTCAAAATTCTTAATTTTGTATATCCAGATCCACGTCTAAATTAAAATCACCTACTTACTTATATCCATATGTATACAAATATTATAAACTCTTAGTGATATATTATTTACTTTAAAATAATTTAAAAAATTCTAGCTGTGAATGAATATGATATGGTGTTGGTTAGCTAATGCATCTTTAATGATTTCAGTCTACCTTGACATGTCATATCAATTATTTCTTTTGAATATAAATTTCTTACTAAATTTGTTATTATGTATAAGTGATTATTGGATTACTTTTATTCTAATACAATGAATGATTTTATGTGTTTAGTTACATAGGAAGCGTTTCATATTTCATTTATATTCCATTATAGCAACACTTGTTTCATTCGAAATTTCTTCATATTTTATTGCGTGAATGTGATCATTGGTTTATTTATGAAAATAAAATATGAATTTCTTTGTTATGTTTATGGAAAAGTTTTTGTTACTTTCATTTATATTCAATTTTTTTTATTTTTTTTGAGAATCTCCAAAATAATATATTTGTAATTAAGAGAATTTTTTTTTTTTAAAATCTTTTTATCTAACTTTTATTTTCAATGTTGACAAATATCAAAATGGAAAAGTAAAAAAACTAAAATATATTGCAACTTTTGTGGGGGAGATGGTCATATAAAGTCTAAATATTTTAAGAAGATGGAGGCCTTAGAAGTAGCAATGAAGACACCATCACACTTGATTTTTCTTATCTTTCATGGACATGCACTTTCTACTTCTATTTTTACCTTTAATGCAACATCTACTACTTCTTCTAATGAGTGGCTTATTGATTCTAGAGTATTTTATCATATGGTTAAGGATAAAATCATTTTTTCTACTTGTAATGAGTGTAGTACCAAATCAATATTTTTTGGTGATGATAAATCTCTTATTGTTGTAGAATCTAATAATTTAGCTAGCTAAGATCATTTTAATGATGTATCATGTGTTCCAAATGTCTCCTACAACCTTCTATCAGTGTATCAAATCACTAATTTAGACGAAGGTAAAGCGATATAGTTGACTTCATCAAGTTGTAATCAAGAGTTCAAAATATCTTGATCATGTCATGACTCTTAGAAACCAAGATACTATTGAGGGAGGTGAATCAATATTATGCAAAATTTACCAATCTTTTAGATTATTTATGTGATCACTAATCAATCACATAATAGCACAATAACTCGAATAGCATACACATATGAGACACAAATATTTACGTGGAAATCCATAAAGGGAGAAAATCACAAATCTTCCAAACTTCACACTTAGTTTTCTTGCTATTCCTTTGGAGTTAGATTAAGTGTCATATATTGTTGGAAAGGTCTTTGAGATGACTATCCAATCACACAATTAGTTTCCTTATTGGAGTTAAGGAACTGAAGATAAATTGCTTTAAGAGATATAACTTTCATCCATAACACACTTACCAGGAACCCCCCCGAACTTTGACACCTGACATCAATGACTAAAACTTGACATCAATGCCAACAATGGTTCAACAATCTCCCCCTTTGGAATTGTTGGCAACACCACCAAACATTGATGTTCATTGATGGAAACATCACTACTTGGTAACACACCCTGTCAAGATAGAAATTTTATTGTTGTTTACTCATGCTCTCCTTGTTCTATTGATGACTGAGCATTCTCCGTCAGCAATATATCAATATTTGCAATATGCATTCTCCATTAGAAATATATAACTATATATAATATGCAATCTCAACAATATTTGAAATGTTGGCACATTATTCCCCCCCTTTAACATCAATAAAAAAGGGTTTGGGTTCTCTTTCTCTAAGCATTCTCCCCTTGAATTGTACAACTGGTTGTGGATTATTCTGTGGAAAATATGATATTTCTATGGACCTATCTGCAAGCTCTCTCTGATTAGGTTGTGAGTTTTACATGCACCATCACAATTTTTGTTATCTGTTTTTGTGAACTACTCCCCCCAAACTTGTGCTCCTTTTCCTAAACTTGTGCTCCTTTTCCTGATATGAAAACTCTCATTGATTTGCTTATACTTGTACATGTTAGGATGATTTCCCTTTTACTTGTAAAGAAAAATAATGAAGAGAAGAATGAGACACCACTCTCAAATTTTGTCTGAAATACTCAAAAGGTTCTGTGGCAAGAAGCTTTCTAAAAATATCAACAACTTGTTCCTTTGTTGGGATATATTCCAACTTCACAATATGCTCATCCACTTGTTCTATAAGAAAATGGTACTTAATAGGGATGTGCTTGGTATTTGAATGAAGAACGTGATTCTTCGATATACTTATAGTGCTTGTATTATCATAAATCATAGGAATATGTTTATCATACATTACTTTCAAGTCCTACAATTTTTGTTTCATCCATAGAATCTAAGTGTAACTAGCTGCAGTTTCCATGTACTAGGATTCAGTAGTAGAAAGGGAAATGGATGCCTACTTTTTGCTAAACCAAGCCACTAAAGTATTTCCAAGATTGAAACCACCACCACTCGTGCTTTTCTTATCATCTATACTTCCAACACAATCATCATGATGTAAGTAGTTAATGAAAGTTTTTGACCCTTTGGATACCAAAGACCATAGTCCATGGTATCTCTTAGAATTTTGAAAATTAACTTGGTAGCTAAGAGATG